>JAMKCH010007024.1:0-31214 GCA_023653785.1 Ophioderma brevispina
CTTCACCATATGACGTCAAAGTGACGTCAATGGGGATGATGTTACTTATTTGATACCAATGGAAAGAAGAAACTGAAGCTACCTGTGGTACCAAATGTACAGATCGGATGTTCAGTAACGAAAATCAAAAAGGGAATTTTTAAAAATTTGTTACAAAAAAAAAAAAAAAAAACGCCTCGGTAGACGAGGGTTAAGTGAAAACGTGGACAAGTGTGTCGATGCTTTCCTAAGCCGTGGAAGATCGACAGATTTGCCAGAGCACTTGTATGAGAGATTTGTTGAGGATGCACATCAGAGAGCCAATTAATAAACCCTGATTTGTACCAGGGCAAGATGTGGCCAAGCCAGAAATTCCTCCACAGATGATCATGGTTGAAAGTTAAATGATGGTGCACTAGATACAAGTGGCCATCAGGAGAGTTGATGCCACATGAGTTGTCGGTATAATAGTAGAGGAGAATAATCTGATGCAGAAGAAGACCAATTAAGGACATAACTCAAGAAGAAGAGGAGGAAAGAGAAGATATTCCGAATCCAAAGGAGCTGCATTAACTCGTATATACCCAAGGAAACAGCATTGCTTTAAAGATTCGCCATTGAACAATACAATGATTATTAAAATTGGAAATTTCTTCTCATCGGTCCAAACACGGTGGTTCTCAATGTGATCTAGCCAGAGTTGGGTACAATGTATGGCTGCTTCACTGAGTTCTGTAAAGGTTCCTGACCTGTGCATTGTTGCACCAACATTGGACAGATTAAGAGATGCTCCAGTGTCCTGATCGCTTCCAAGAGGACTCACTTCTGCACAGGAAACCTTTGATCGCGGTTCGGATCTCAATTCAGCTGAGACACCGCCACTCAGCCCACGAAAAGCCAGCCCCAGGCGGAAGTACTCACCAGGCTCAATACCAATAGATGCCACTTGGATGACAGCAAAGTTTCTTTTCCACAAGCCAACTCCCCCAAACTCATTAGAGACTATTTCAAAGGAACGGACTTGCCTAAGAAATACTCCGGACCGGACCTAAGGCGGTCAGCAGCTGGCTCGTCCAACACAGGGTGCTCCATTACCAGATACTTGGCAGCTATACTCATGAATGATACGATGCCGCATGTATAGTTGTCCGGATGGAGCTGGCCGAAGCAAGCCGACAGGGATTCCAACCGCGGGTAAAGCTTTTGGCTGACCCCCCATACAGGACAAGCATACCCCACACATAAGCAGCACAGGGCAAGCGCCGTCGATCTCAGGGCATAGGGGCATACAGGGTAATGGGGAAAAAGCACCCTTTTGGGGGTTCAGGGGCAGATAAGAGACGGCGGAAGCTATTGAGGGGTTATGTCCTTATCTTGAAGCCGATGGACTATGCTGAACGTTGGGGGTTCCAGGGGCGGAGCTCCCAGAAGCTCGTGGTTAGACTGTTTCAGCGCATCCGGAGAGCTCTCGGTTACTAAATCATGAAGCAGATGAACTATACTGCCCCTAGCGGGGTCAAGGGTTCGGAGCTGTGGAAGCTCTTGAGTTAAATTAGCTGTTTGAGTGCCTCGGAGAGATCACAGTTATCTCATTAGCTTGAAGCAGATGAGCATACTGCCCTGGAGTGTGGTCAAGGTGACGGAGCCCCGGAACTTCTCAGTTTTAGGTTGTTTGAGTGCCTTCGGAGAGCTATCAGTATATCATTATCTTGAGCAGATGGATATGCTGACGTGGCAGGTTGTCCAGGGGCAGAGCCCCAGGAGCTTTTGGATTTTAGAATGTTTCAGCGCATCCGGAGTGCTTTCGTTTACCTCACAATCATGAAGCGAGAAACTATACTGTGGAAGCTCTTGAGTTATTAGCATGTTGAGTGCCTTCAGAGAGATCTCGTTATCTCAGATCTTGAAGCAGAGGACTATGCTGCCTTGACATAACACAAAAATCCACCCCTACCCCTAGTGGAACTTTGCTCCGTGCGCTAAAATGCCAAAGCTTGCGTAAAAGCTTCTAGGTAATCATTATCTCACCTTCCCACCATTTTAAATGTGAAGGTAGCACCTCAACGGGTTAGGGTATGGCGTCAAATTCTAAGGGTAGGGGGAGGGGTGGTTTGCGAACTGAGGATATTTTAGGTGTTTTTGAAAATATGTGCACAGAATGCTCTAAAACTTTATGTTTATGTAAAACTAGTAATTGCCATAATTTAGCGCTGAAAACCGCATGAAAATCTGTTATTCTTCCTTTAGAAAAAATTGGAATTTCGGCCTATTTTCTGTGGAAAATGCCCAATTTCGCCGACTCGCGGATTGATGACGTCATTGTGACGCATACTAGGTATGGTTGGTACTTATTTTGGTATCAATGGAAAGAAGAGGATCATAGCTATCCATTGGTAATCAAAATCATAAGCATCGGTGTTGTAAACGAATTCTGTAACACCCCTCCCTGGTACCGTGTTACAAAAAAGGCTGTGGTTGTGGTCTAGTGTATAGCAAGTTTATAGAATATGTTTACATAAAGCGCCCTCTATATCATACACTTGAAAAGTAACTACTTCATATTTTAGTGTTTACTTTACCTCAAACTAATCCACTGGTGCATCGACAAAGTATAAATTAGGTGACACCGGGAATTTTTCCTTTAAAGAGGCTGTATTTTTTTTAACTAAAACTTTAAAAATATTTTTCTTTTTTGTTTATGGTGGCCATTTTGAATATGACACCCCTCTAGAGGCAGGTTAAGCATGCCAAAAGGTGTTCAACTATTCGTTGGTGGTTTTGGTGGGACTAAGTAGTCACATAGTGCATGAATTTAGATCAAAAATTAAGATAGATGTCAAAAAGGGCATTAAGGGAATATTGGCCGCCATTTTGAAAAAAAAGCGCCCTCACTCTTTAACCCAGGATAGGGACACGGGGGGGTCGGGACCGATCTGCTTCGATTTGGGCGTTGGGATTTCCAAACGGTATTTTGGGAAATGCTACGGGCATTTACTATGGCAGTCTCGGTACAAGTGACATTAAAAAATAAATTCTTAACCTTTGTTCAAAGATCTAGTAATATCATGATAAATTAAGAAAAAATTATTGACTGGCAAAAATCCATCGGGTTAGTGGATTAACCCCGCTGCAAAATAGTGATAATTTCCAATAAGGTCATTTAAGATTTAAAATCGTGACCAAGCCTAGTCTTTAGTCAAGTCTTTTTATGTGTGTAACCGTTCGATATATTAAGAGTGCCCTCCTACGTTAAGTCTTTGAAAACAGACTAGCACCCGGAATTTATGCCGTTTTTGAATTTGCTGTTGCTGTTAGGTTAGCATGTCCTACCCCCCCTGATAGGGATTTTTGCAGACAACCTGATTTTGATAGCTATATGTTATAAGGTTTACAAAAATGTGGTATCAAAAAATCCCGGGGGGGTGCAGGGTTTCGGTAATGGGCTCATGACCTAATAGTTTTACCAAACAATTATGAATCTCTCTTATACCTTATTTGTTTAAACAATTCAGAATATCTGCACTCAAGACTAGATTGGTTAAAGGGGTGACCCGATTTAAGTCTAGAAATGTTCATCTTGATAGAATGGCTTTCACCGCAAAACCCCATCTGTAAAGTTTCGCAACCATATTTCAATATGAGAGCTAAAAAAATGCTTTTGTAATCCCCATAGAGTACTGTCAGCTAAATTAATATGGTTGACAAATGAGGCATATTTTGCTATAACCCCCCACCACCCCCCCCGACCCCCCCCCCAAACCAAAAACCTTTAGCCCTAAGATTTCACAGGGTAATGGGGAAAAAGTGCTTTCTTTTGATACCAACTTTTGACCACTAAGTAACATCAGGGTCCCACTGGGTGGATGAGGCTATTAGCTATCGGCCTGGACACTTACTATACACATTGGTCATTTTTGTTACTAGTTGGCTTAGTGCATGCATTACAAATTCCATAGTGTAAAATAAATGTGTTGAACATTGAAACATATGCATGACATGGTAAAAATATATACCATCTATTTGCTGCATGTGCCTACAAATGGTTCTTGCAATTGCCACAAAAGGGAAAATATTTGAATTCAGATAACCACAGGGGATGCAACTACTTCTGAACGGCACTAATTTTCAATTTGAGTTTTCATTCCTGGATACTTGTACAATTTCATGTGTAAATCGTAAGAGACTATTAACCAAATTAAAAATACGGAAGCGTTTGCAAGAAAAATAATAGAATTCCTTTAACTTTACACCACTTGCAAAGTGAGATTCACTGCAAGTTCCGTTCCCAAATAAATCGCATGACTATCGGGAAAGTGAAAACGGTCTGAGTGGAATTGTCGAATAAATGATGGATTCAGCCCCCGCCGACGCAGCCTCATACTCCTCATACATAGCCAGACAATACCATATGATGGTGACTTAGTTATGTATGCCTTCACTTGTGTTCACTTATCTTCAGTCTGTAGAGTGCTACATCTGCCATGCCCTTGTTAGCACATATTAAGTAGACTACGTGTGTTAACTCTTTAACAATCGTAGGAACTAGAAGATGGAGAATTTGGGAATTAAATGAGCTTCGATTTATGCCCAACTTGCATCAATACGCAAGGGCCTGGCCATATGTATCAGCTCCAATAATGAGGATGAATCACTCTTTTAAAGTGGACGCTTTCGTAAGGTTTGAAGAATTTCAACATTCAGATATCGATTTCATACTGCACACTGTTAATTGTGACATAGAGATGAGCGAATTGAACATACAAAATGGCTTCCACACAATTTTTGTACAGGAAATTTGTGTCACACCAGGTTTTCATCATAATTAAAATATCACACATCCTCGGTGTAACAAATACGAATGAGTTGGTGAGAGATGGATAGATGGGTCTAGGTCTATAAAAGCAGCTTCCTTTAACTTTTTTGACTGTGAAGACTCAACTCAGCAATCAAATTGTTATGTGTTGTGTTTTCCTGCAAAAAATTTCAAAATTACTCATTTCATGATTATATTCAGAATCAGCCTTGAACAAGGCGAACCGGATTTACGCGATGCGTAAATATGTCCCCGCCGAATGTCGCGATCATTAAAATGTGCATAAATGCAAATAGGCAATGTATAAAGTCTACAATATGAAACCCACCCGTCCCCATCCAGCACACCCCACCCACCCTCCCCGACACCCCAACCCCTCTTGAGACACCACACCCCACCCCTCCCCCTATCGAGACACCCCTCCCCCTCCTCGAGACACGCCTCCCCCTCCTCGAGACACCCCTCCCCTCCTCGAGACAACCCTCCCCTCCTCAAGACACCCACCCCTCCTTCCTCCCCAAGACACCCCACCCCACCCCTCCCCGACACCCAACCCTCCTTGCATATCCAATGTATCGTTTCAGCGATACAGCAATTACGCATATTAATTAGATCAATTGCATCAAAAATGCCCTTTAATCGGCCCACAAGCAGGTTGACCCAATTACGATTATCACAAAAGAGTATGGCAGAGTGGTGTTTGACATAGCGAAGGAATTTTGTAATCCGAGGTAGTTTTAGCGATACAGCAATTAGCAGCATAATTTATTAGCTCATTTGATACTGAGACATATCTCACAGACTTCAAATGGCAAGAAGATGGGCACCATGATAGCTTTCATGCAGTCTGAAGGAATTTTGCATATACGATGTACAGTTTCAAAAATACCCAAAGATACACAGAGTTTTGCATATTAATTAGCTCATTTGCATAATGTAGTTTGGCCTGAAATGTGCCAAAATCTAATCAGGTCGAGAACTCTTCAACCCGCTTCCTTCCACCAAGTACATCATTATACGCCACAGAACTCCAGATAACGGTATACAACAGCCTTGTTGCAAAATTTTCATAAATTAGCAAATAGATTACTTAATATTAGCATATTTTAAGCCCAAAATCTAATCAGGTCGCGAAATCATCAACCTGCTTTCTTTCCACTAAGTTACATTATTGTAGCCTTTACGGAACTCCAGATAAATCATATACACATGGCCGTTAAATTTTTTATCACAGACGAACGGACTGACGAACGAATGGACGGATGAATGGACAGACGCTGCTCATTTATAGTCCCCGTTCCGAACTCGTTCGGCGTGGACCCCCAAAAATTCATTGAAATGAGTACAAACAAGCCTAGTCTTTGTTTTCTCAGTAATTTTTTGAGATGCTAATTAGTTGATTTGGATTATATTTTTTTCATAATTTTATTGAATGTTTGGGCTATGTTGCTGCATAATTTTGGCCTAACTGAAGCTAAAGTGGATTTTTTTGTAGCAAATGTATAACCATCCAAAAACAGTTCAAGTTCAATATATTTGAACTTTATCTTAAAAAACATCTTTTGTACATAGTAATGAGGTCATTTTCATTTCATTCAGCTATATAGCAGGATTGGGGTCCTTTAGTAAAATTAGGGTTTTAGAACTTGTTTTGATTATCACCCTATTGAATTGGGAATCCTACAGGACAGTTACAGTTTAGTTTAAACCACCAACATACAGAGGTTATAACCAAGAGAAAGATCAATACTCCCACAATGCAGTGCTTCCATTGGAAGTTTTTGTAATGTAGTCAAGTGATCGTAGAGAGGAAACACTACTTAAAATGCAAGTTGTGATCAGTACTGCCATGTTGCCTGTTTCATCCATCACTAACGATTTCACATCAGTTACCAGGTACAAAAACCGCCATTGGAAGCAATGCTTGTGGAAGCTAATGATAATTTCTCTGGTTATACCTGTATGTTGGGGGTTTAAACTAAACTTGTAAACTGTCTGTAGGATCACAAATTAATATGGGATAATCAAAAACAAGTGTTTTAACCCTAATTACAAAGGACCCAAATCCTGCTATTATAGCATGAATGAAATGAAAATGACCTCAGTATCTATGTAAAAAAGATTGTTTTAAGATAAAGTATCAAATATATTGAACTTGAATCTGTTTTGATGGTTTATCATTTGCTATTCAAAAAAAAATACCACTTAGCTTAGTAGGCCAAAATTAGGCGCCAAACTAGCAAAACATTTCAATAAAATTATGAAAAAAATATAATCCAAATCAACTAATTAGCCAATCTCAAAAAATTTACTGAGGCAAAAGATAGCTTGTTTGTACTCATTTCAATGCATTTTGTCCCCGCCGAAACGAGTTGGAACGGGGACTAGAAAATGAGCAGCGTTCTGTCTGTTTGCCGTTCGTCCCGTCGTCTGTGATAAAAATGGTACCCATGTTGTTATGATATCTGGAGTCCGTTAAAGGGCTCCAATTAATGTAACGTGGTGGAAAGAAGCATGTTGATGACGTTCGGACCTGATAGATTTTGGCTTAAATATGCTAATTAAGTATCTAATTTGCATAATTATGAAAAAATTTACGCAAGGCTTGTATTACAAGGTTATCTGGAGTTCTGTTAAGGAGAATAATGAGGTGAACTGGTGTGAAGGAAGCGGGTTTGAAAGTTCTGACCTGATTGATTTGGGGCACATGTCTGGGCAAACTAAATATGAAATGAGCAATTAATATGCAAAAATCTGTGTAATCTTTGTATTTTTGAAACAGTACATCGGATATGCAAAATCTTCACTGCATGAAAGCTTATCATGGTGCACATCTTCATTGCCATTGAAAGGTATGTGATAAATGTGGCTCGGGTATGCAAATGAGCTAATTAAATATGCAGAATGCTGTATCGCTAAAAACGGTACATCGGATATACAAAATTCCTTCGCATGTCAAAAACCACTCTGCCATACATCTTTGGTGTGAATGTTAATTGGGTCAACATGCTTGTGGGACGATTAAAGGGGCATTTCATTTTTGATGCAATTGATCTAATTAAATATGCGTAATGCTGTATCGCTGGGGGTGAAACGATACATTGATATGCAAGGGAGGGTGGGGTGTCGGGGAGGGGGTGGGGTGGGGTTTCTTGGGGAGGAAGGAGGGGGGTGGGGTTGTCTGAGGAGGGGGAGGGGTTTGGAGGAGAGAGGGGGGGAGGGCGGGGTAGGTTGTGTCTCGAGGAGGGGGAGGGGTGTTCCGAGGACGGGGGAGGGGTGTCTCGAGGAGGGGGGGGAGGGGTGGGGTTTGTGGTGTATCAAGAGGGGGTGGGGTGCGGGGAGGGGGGGTGGGGTGTTGTTTTTTTTTTTTAAGGGGGGAGGGGGAAGGGTGGGGTTCATATTGTAGACTTTATACATTGCATATTTGCATTATCACATTTAATGATCGCGACATTCGGCGGGGACAAATTTTACGCATCTCGTAAATCCGAGTTCGACATTGTCATGCTGATGATTCGAATATGATCATGAATGAGTAATTTTGAAATTTTGGGAAAAAAAATTAACAAATTGATGTCTGAGGGGTGAGTCTTCAACAGGCAAAAAAACAGTTAAGGAGCGGCTTTTATCGACCTAGACCCATCTACCATCTCTCACCACACTCATTCGTCATTTGTTACACCTAGGATGTGTGATATTTTAATTATGTTAAACCGATAGTGACACAAATTTACTGTAACAATTTGAGAACATTTTGTATGTTCAATTCGCTCATCTCTATGTCACAATAACAGTGCAGTATTAATCGATATTGAAAGTGACAATCTCAAACCGTACGAAAGGATCCACTTAAAAGGTGATTTCCTCATTATGTGGGAGCTGATGACATATGCAAGAATCTGCGTATTGATGCAGGTTGGCATAAACGACAGCTCATTAATCCCAAATTCTCCATATTCTAGTCCTATCGATGTTAAGAGTTAACACACGTAGTCTACTTAATATGTGCTAACAGGCATGGCAGGATGTAGCACTCTACGGACTGAAGATAAGTGACACAAGTGAAGGCACTACAATAAACTAAGTCACATTCTATATGGTTACTGTCTGCTTATGTATGAGGAGTTGATGAGTAAGCGGGAAAATCATCAATTATTCGAACAAATTATAAAACTCAACCGTTTCAACTTCCCGATAGTCATGCGATTTATTTGGGAACGGACTTGCAGTTGAATCTCACTTTGCAAGTGGTATGTAAAGTTAAAGGAATATTCTATTATTTTCTTGCAAAAGCTTCCGTATTAATTTGTTGTTTGAAATTAAAAAAGTCTCTTACGAATTTACACATGAAATTGGTACAAAGTACTCCAGGAATGAAACTCAAATTGAAATTAGCTGACGTTCAGGAAGTAGTGCATCCCCTGTGGTATCTGAAATGCAAATATTTCCATTTTGTGGAAATTGCAGCACATTTATGCCATGCAGCAGATAGATGGTATATTTTTACATGTCATGCATATTGTTTCAATGTTTCCAAACACAATTATTTTACAATGGATTGGAATTTTGAATTGCATGCATGACCAATAGTAACATAAAATATAAAATGACCCCTGGTTTATATTAAAGGTCCATGGTCCGATAGCTAATAGCCTCATCCCAGGGACCCTAGATTTTATCGGAAGTGGTCCAAAATATTGGTATCAAAAGAAAGCCCACTATTTTCCCCATGTACCCTGTGAAATCTTTAGGGCTAAAGGATTGTTTGGTTTGGATGTATTAAGCAAAAATTTCCTCATTTTGGTCAACCATATTTAATTTCACAGTAGTACTCTATGGGATTACCAAATCAGTTTTTAGCTCTCATATTGAATTATGGTTGCGAAAAACTTTATAGAAGGGGTTTTGCGGTGAAAGCCATTCTATCAAGATGAACATTGCTTAGACTTAAACGGTCACCCCCTTTAAACAATCTAGTCTTGAGTGCGATATTCTGAATTGTTAAACAAAATAAGGTATGAGGATCATATGTTTGGTAAAACTATTAGTCATGAGCAATAACCGAAACCCTGCACCCCCGGGGATTTTGGAGACAACCATTTATGTGAAACCTTTATACATTTAGCTATCAAAATCAGGTTGTCTGCAAAAAAATCCTATCCAGGGGGGTAGGACATGCATAATACAACAGCAACAGCCAAATCTCAAAAAACGGCATCAAATTCCGGGTGCTAGTCGTTTCAAAGACTTAATTTTAGGAGGGCGCTCTTACGTATATCGAACGGTACACACAGACTTGCCTAAAGACTAGCTGGTCACGAATATTTAAATTAAAGACCGTTATTGGAAATGCACTATTTGCGCGGGGTTAATCCACTAAACCCCGATGGATTTGAAGTCAATAATTTGTTCTTAATTATATGATATTACTAAAGATCTTTGAACAAAGGTTTAAGAGATGGATTTTTAATGTCACTGGGACCGAGCCTGCCATAGACTAGTAAATGCACGTAGCAGTTACCAAATAATATTCAGTTGGAAATCCCCAACGCCCCAATATAGAGCAGATCGTGTCCGACCCCCCCCTGATCCCTATCCTGGGTTAAAGCGTGAGGGCGCTTTTTTTCAAAATGGCGGCCCAATTCACTTAATGCCCTTTTTTGACATATATCTTAATTTTGCTCTAAATTCATGCAATATGTGACCTACTTAGTCGCACCCAAACACAACAAGGGGAATAGTAAACACCTTTTGGCATTGCTTAACCTGCCTTAGAGGGTGTTCATATTTCAAAATTGGCCACCAAAACAATGAAACACCGTGTATTTACACACTTAATGCCTCTTTAAGGAAATGCCGGTGTCACCAATTATATACTTTGTCATGCACCAGTGGATTAGTTTGAGGTAAAGTAAGTAAACACTAAAATATGAAAGTAAGTAGTGAGCTTTTCAAGTGTATATATAGAGGGCGCGTTAATGCAAAAACATATTCTATAAACTTACTATACACTAGACCACAACCACAGCCTTTTTTGGTAACACGGATACCAAGGGGAGGGGTGGGTACCGAGAATTCGTTACAAAGCCCCGATGCTTATGATTTTGAGAACCAATGGATTAGCCTATGTCCTCTCTTTCCATTGTACCAAAATAAGTACCAACATTTACCTAGTTGGCCCGTCACAATGACGTCATCAAATCCGCGAGCGGCGGGAAATTGGCATTTTCCACAAAAAATAGGCGAAACATTCCAATTTCGCTAAAAGGTAAGTAATCAGAATTTTCATGCGGTTTCAGCGCTCTAAGGATGCAAATGACTAGTTTTACATACACATAAAGTTTTAGAACCATTCTGTGCAAAATATTTTCAAAAGACACCATAAAATATCCTCAGGTCGCACCACCATCCCCCTACCCTTAGAATTTGACGGCATACCCTAACCAAGGTGCCACCTTCACATTGTTTTCGATAAAATGACCAGAAGGACATGGTAGAATTGAGAGCGATTCCTTAGAAGCTTTTTACGCAGCCTTTTGGCATTTTAGGCGCACGGCGCAAGTCACTAGGGGGGAGGGGTGGATTTTTGTTGTTATGGTCACAGGCAGCATAGTCCATCTGCTTGCAAGATAATGAGATAAACGAGATCTATCTGAAGGCAACCTAAAAACATGCTATTAACTCAAAAGCTTCCACGTATAGTTCATCTGCTCATGATTGTGAGGTAAACGAAAGCGCTCCGGATGTTTACGCTGAAAACATTCTAAAATCCAAAAGCTCCTGGGCTCCGCCCCCTGGAACCTGCCACGTTAAGCATAGCCATTCTGCTTCAAGATAATGATATAAATGAGAGCTCTCCAAGGCCCACTCAAACATACTAAAATGAGAGGTTCCGGGGCTCGTCACCTTGACCACACTCCAGGGCAGTAGAGCTCATCTGCTTCAAAAAAATGAGATGATAACTGGATTCTCTCCGAAGCATCAAACATGCTATTTAACTCAGAGAGTTCCCACAGGATCCGATACCCTGACCCCGCTAGGGGCAGTATAGTTCATCGGCTTCATGATTGTGAGATAATGGAGAGCTCTCCGGATGCGATGAAACACCCCCCCCCCCCCCACTTTGCTAAAACCCAAGAGCTTATGGTGGGTCCGCCCCTGGAACCCCGCAAAGTTCAGATAGTTCATCTGCTACACGATAAGGACATACCCCCTCAAGAGCTTCCGCCGTCTCTGCCCCTGAACCCCCAAAAAGGGGGCTTTCCCCATTACCCTGTATGCCGCATGACCCTGAGATCGACGGCGCTAGCCCTGTGCTGCTTATGGTGGAGATGCTGCCCTGTTTGGGAGGGGTCAGCCCAAAAGATGACCGTAGTGGGATGCCTTATGTCGGCTTGTCTTCGGCCACCTACAGCGGGACAAAACTATTACATGCGCAGCGCCCCCACCCCCCCTAGCATGCATGAGTATTAGGCTGCCAAGGTTCTGGTATGGAGCACCCTGTGGTTTGGAAGAGCCAGCGGCTGACCGCCTTAGGTAAGGTCCGGAGTAGTTTCTTAGAAAGTCGGTACTTTGAAATAGCCTGTAAGGAGTTGGGGGAGTTGGCTTGGGGAAAGAAAGACTTGCGTCATCCAAGTGGCATCTATTGGTATTGCGCCTGGTGAGATCTCCGCCTGGGGCTGGCTTTTAGTGGGCTGAGTGGCGGTGTATCAGCTGATTGAGATCCAGAAACCGGCCGATCAAAGGTTTCCTTGCAGAAGTGAGTCACTTGGAAGCAGATAAGGGAACTGGAGCATCTCTTAATTGCCATGTTGGTGCAACAATGCACAGGTCAAGGACCTACAGAATTCAGTGAAAGCAGCCAGACATTGTAACCAACTTGGCTAGTTCACATTTGAGAACCACTGTGTTTGGATACGCTGAGAAGAATTTTCCACTTTTAATAATCATTGGTGAGGGTTCAATTGGCGAATCTTTTAAGCAATACTGCTTCCTTGGTATAGAGCTAAATGCAGCTCTTTGATTCGGAAATTGATCTTCTCTTTCTCCTCGTCTTCGTGAGTGATGTCTTCATGGTCTTCTTCTGTTCAGAGTATTCTCCTCTACTATTATATCAGACAACTCTTGTGGAATCACTCTCAGAATGGCACTTGTATCAGGCACCATCATTTAACTTTCAACCATATCATCGGGTGCGAGAATTTCTGGCTCTGCCACATCTCTGCCTGGTACCAAATCAGAGAGTTTAATAATTGCTATTGGATGTGCATCTAAAAAGCTCTCATACAAGGCTTGGCAAATCGGTCGATCTACCAAGGCTTAGGAAAGCATCGATCCAATTGTCACGTTTTCACTTAACCCTCGTTACCTGAGCCGTTGTTGTAACAAACTCCCGACCCCCCTCCGTGATTTCGTTACTGAACATCCGATTCCTGTAAATTTGGTACCACAGGGTAGCTTTAGAGTTTCTTTTTTCCATTGGTTACTCAGAATATACTACCAGCATTCCCATTATGACGTCACTTTGAGTCAATATGTTGAGGAAAATATGAAACTATACATGTCTGACATATAGGGTGGAAAATTGATTATTTAGTAATGATTTTAACCCTAAAATGCTCTCATTTTATAAAACTAGTCATTTCCATCAAGTAGAGCCAAAACATACAGACATTGACTACAGACAAAATATATGCGCATCAAATCATGAAATCTCCAAGGCGCATTACAAAACAAATGTAAATACAAGATAGAGACAATACAATGGTTAAAAATTACACACTCAATGAACAGGTATGATTTCAACAATTTCTTAAACAAAAACACAAAGTGTGGGAAGTCTCGCGCATATGTTTTGGAGTTGTCACATGGCGCGGCCATAGACATCAAAAGAATAATCAACAAGCAGCGTCTGAAAAGGTATGTATAATCTGGTAATATCAAGAGCCGAGCGAGCCGCGCTGACCCGGTCAAGAGAGGAAGTATAGTTAATGGATATTCCAACATTTTTGGCGAAAAATTGAATTCCCCACTAGGTGTGTCTATGGAAATTGACAATTTTGCTTTATGAAGTCTTGTGACGTATGCAGGCATTGTTGGTACTTATTTTGAACTCAATGGAAAGAGGAGGATCATAGATATCGATGGTATCAAAATCAAGCTGCCTGCGGTATTCTGTGTTGCTGCTAGGCATGTTGGTACTTCTCTCCAGAAGGGGCGGTGGTTGGTATTTTGCAGCATTTTGAAAAAGCGCTACTCACCGTGTAACCCAGGGTGGGGATTTTTGCAGACACCTGAATTGAGTTGCTTAGGTATAAGCTTCACAAAAAATGGTTAGTCTCCAAAAAATCCCCGGGGGGGTGCAGGGGGGGTATGGTGGACCGTAGTCTAATTGGGTTCCCAATCAAGATGTCATCCTAGAAAACTTTTGGCATACTTGTAAATATTTTCTTGAAGAAATTACATATTGGGTTTCCATAAAATGTAATTTCATGGAGCACTAGTTTGTTTGCAAAGATCCAGGCGCACATTGTGTGAGGGAGTCTCAATAATTGCATGGACCCAGCAGAACAAAACTCAGACCTTTTGACCATTGGTCATCACTCCTAGTAAGCACCCCTATGGACTTGCCTAACTTAGGACTTCTTTGTCAGTGTACTTGACCCTCATTTGGTCAACACAACTGCTTAGAAAATCTTGTTTATTAGACAACAAAACAAGAAAAAATTAAAAACTATCATCGGCCGACACAGTTATGGATGATGAATAATTGATTATTTATGCCCTAACTACAAACTTGGATTATTCTTATGCTACAACTAACTTCGCACAGGCAGCGGTCGTTCAATAGCAAATGCACCGATGGGGGATTGCGCCATCGCAGCTGCCATGTGTTCTCCAATCACAGACTGCAGGATCACATTGTCAACGAGTGCCCTAATTTTCGTCCACTGGTGGACATATATTTCTCAAACCCCAACCAATAAACCTGTTGAGTTGGCTCCAAACATTTACAACATATTTAGCTGCTGCTCATATGCAAGAAGAAGAGACTAACTACAAGTAAATTTAAATAACTTTCATGGGACAAAATATTAATTTTTCTCTAAAATCTAGTTTTACACAGATCTCTGTGGGAATGGTATTTTAGAGGGTGTTATAATACCTCGATATAGATCCTTGTCATCTGTTTGGTTAAAATATGGAGGCAGTAATTCAAATAGCTTCAAGAATTGAACCAAAGAAATATGCCCTGGGAAAGAGCGGGCATAGTTCATTAATATGCACTGGACCACCTCTTCCAGCTTAAAAGACGTCGTACGAATGAGTATTCATCCGTATATGAGTGTACATATTGAAAGCTGAGTGTAATAATGAATATAAGCAGACCGTATTTTGTTTGCCGTATGTGGGGAGTCTGTGCTGGAGTGTAAAGTCTGTACAAAACCGGGGATACAAAAACAAGAGCTAGGGATGGCTGAATCGCAGCATCAGTCAGGCCTATTCATGATTTGAGGTTGTTGTTACTACTCGTACTTGAAAAACTATCCCCTCTTATGTTGTTTGACAGCGATATGTCATAGCGCCATCGCGTCGCGCTTTGATTTTTGGAGCGAACTTAAATGGTGCCTGCGCCCATGGCATCGCAACTCAGGTTTGACGGTGTCGCTGGCCAAACGATTTTCTACCGTTGATAAGCACCTAGATCCAAAAGATGTCTGCATAAATCAAGAGACAATATTGGTTATAGGTGATTGTAACCGAAATATAAGTTGGAATTATTCACATTTCGTTGTGAGTGTGTTTTCATAGTGTTAGGGAAATGATTGTGCGGGTGTTGATTCTCCCACAATAGACCAGCATAGACTCTAGGTGTTGACTCGTATAGTGTATGAAGAGATCTGAAAGGAACAGAGATACAGCTCTCCAAACGGCAGGTAAAATTACACAGTGAAATTCAGGATATAAATAATTTGACAACCAATGACGGCATCTGCAGGCCGTTAAAAGTTGCTGAATCGAGCTGCAAGGGAAAATTGTACACATCTTGCCGATTTAAAAAAAATGCCACGAAGTCGATTACGGCGATCCGTTTTGGACTCCAAAATCACATCCTCAACACAAAAGGAAGGTTTTGATTGCTAATTTCTGACATGTTTGGAACCTAAGTTACACCAAAATTGTTAAAAAACCATGCATGACGCCATGACAACATGGCATACAGTCATGAGCTACACAGAATAGGCCGTTAGCAGCCTCATGGCTTAGATTTCTTTTAACCAATCAGATGACAAAAAATCTATATATTAGGTATATAAAAAAATATTGATGCTTTTTATTCGGAAGCATGGTTGAAACTATAGCCCGGTGATCTCGAAACCATACTATGCACTCGGCTGACGCCTGGGGCCATAGTATGGTTTCGAGATCACTTGGAGCCTAAGTTTAAACCATGCCCTCATAGCAGTAAAATTTGTATACTCTAAAATACAATAGTGAAGTAAGGATGTGGCAAGATACCGCAATGAAAACTTGTTCTAAGAATAAAGAGAATAATTTGCATGGGGGTCAAACAGCCGTTCAAAATCTTAAACCAAATGACTCTTAAAAAATAGGCATTTACAGCAATAGAGTTAGATAGAGGTTGAGGATGATTTTGTTCTTATGAAGTTGTAGGTACATTAACTACATAGGATCCACATGTGCATAGGATCATGTGATAATAAGCCCCTCTAAATGACTGCTTTATGTTGTCGTTAGGTTGAATACAGTATGTCATGTGACCATGAACATTTAAGACCCCCGTATATTTTCCTACACTGTTTCTTCCCCCTTTTTTTTACAAAAGGAGAAAATTCTCGATGGGACTGTCAAAATTGCAAATCGTTAAAGTAAAAGAATCGATTTAAAATGCACTCAAGAAAAGTATGATATATATTGTTAGTGCTTGCATAGGATTCAGCTATAGTCTTTCAAAGGGGAACTTTGTGATTCGGAACCTTGTTCCCCAACTACTTAAAAATAGTGAGACTTTGAATATGAGTCCTAAACTGCTGGCCTTATATGCTACTATACAAAGTTACTATTACATCAAATTACACTTTCGAACAACTTGACACTTTGGAAATTATCCCCTTCTCTTTTTTCAAGGAAAAATGTGTTCAATCATAAATATAGAATAGAAGTGCTGCACGCACTTTGAAAAGTTACATTTCCTTTTAAAAAAGAGGCAGGTATTACTGCATATCCGCACTTTTGTTGCATGGATTTAAATGATAGAACTTTTCCAGATATAAATGTCCTCAGGAGATATCCTCCAGATAAAATCGAAATTGTAACACTCTAAATGAGGAAAAGAAGCGGTGAAAAATCAGCATCAATTTAGGAACTAATTGGTATGAGAACATTAACTATCAACTTCCCTTGTCCAAAATTCCCTTCAAGAGGGTGGTTTAACTAATCCCATAGTGCATTGCAATGTACCTATACTTTAGTATTGTACTTATTAGATTCCATCACACAGAGAGTTTTACGTTCGCCACTGTTTCAGGACCACATCTTTTTGACTCGTCCTATCGCGGCGCTATTCTGATTGTGTTTGTGCTTATTTCCGTTAAATGATTTATTGAAGTATTACAAAGAATGGCTTTCTGCTGCCTTGGAATTTTGCGTGGCATTGCATTATAGGAGGTGCTCGTCTTAATCCAAAGGGTTCATGGGGTTCGAATCCCTATTAGGCCAGAAACATTTAACTGATTTTATTGCTTATATTTTTAGAGCAAGGTTAGAGTGAGCAAGTTGCAACAAAAATGTATATAAAACTTAAAATCTTTCTAACATGCAAAAAATACACAATTTGAAAAATCTAGAGGGTACACTATTTTTCAAAATCGGTGCCAGCATCTCTTTAAGTATTATAAGAACACAAGACAATTCAATCAACATCCTGCCAAATTTCTCTAGGTAATGACCATTTTTTACTATGCTAAAGAGGAAAATAGTCAGGTGTTTGTGTGTTGGGAATAAAATATTAAATAGGAGTCATCATGACCTCACCAACTCATATTGCATTGTGGGATATTAGTTTTGGCATCTTCTGAATTATTTTATTACTTTATTGATTTGGTTCAGTGTTGAGATAAATAGAGTAAATTTGAAGGAACTGTGACCCCTTTCAAGTTGCGAACTGAGAACTCAGAAGAAGGAAGAGGAAATTACCCTACAGCAAAGTGCCTGTAGTAGCTGTGGAATTTGCAGATTTCCCATTATGAAGTTGCAAATTAGTACACAAAAAATCAAAAATCTGGCTTGCGTACAAAACCTGACTCTGTAAATATTACGAGGGGAAATGGATGAAATTGATGCGTATAACAAATGGAATATAATTATGTTCTATTCTTGTCTGAGGGTGTTGGAAGATGTTACCTTGTCCTAGCTTTTACCTTCACAGTTTTAGTTCAATCTGGACTTGAAAATTGGCTCTTTGAAATTCAACTCCACCTGCCAGACGAATTTGAATTTTTATAAGCGACTAAAAATTTTACAAATCCAAACAGAAACAGTAAGAAATATTTTTATTTTTTTAAAGGCTTTAGAATTTCATGCTAAAAGGTTACTTGGTATGTGTGCCCTGAATTGACAACTAAATGAAATCCGGAAGGCACTTGGATTCTAAAGCTTTAGTTGGGTGTGAGGTGTGATGACAATTTTAAACTGCTTAAAAAATGTCAGGCAGCTTGATTTGAGATACAGATAGTCTTGTACAGGAGGAAATTGGAATTCAATTGGGAGTCCACCGCAGTACTGTTACAGAGAGAGAATTGGTTAGTGTGTGTGGGGGTCAATGTTAGCAATTCTAAGTTAAACCTTGAACAAAACAAAAAGGTGGACTGATGGAGCACGAATGCATCCTTTAAAGGATGCAACGGAGGAGATTTCAAATAACAGGTGTCCCGAAGAAATGTGAAATCGGATTTGGGCACTGGGGTAAAGAGCTTTATATCAAAAAAATATCACCATATGTAAGGGATTAAGTGAGGAATTGTCTTTGTACAAACATTTGAAATTTCTAATTTTGTATAGAGGCCAATACGAAATTCAGCCGATGTTTCTATTGAAATATAAGTTTACAAAAATCACCTTTTGTTTTCACTTTTAAGACATATCTTACCAAAAAAATACAAGGTAAGAAATCCATCGAGTGTCTAATCTTTAGAAATCACCTGATATCATGCATAGACACTTACATGGTGTCCTTATAACTATCGTTTGCACCTTTAAGTCATCCATTTTTAATTTTATTGGCAAAACAAATGCTGACCACGAGTGCGGGTATTGGGTTTGTTGAGATAATAGAAACACTGAGACTACACGCTTGAGGGCAAGCAAAAAGCTTCTGCGATTGCACTATGCCCACAAATGCAAACCATTTATCAGAACCCCCACCACCCCCCATGTGCATCCAGGTAGGAAAAGATAATGGTGTCCAGCCCAAGTTTCTCCTCCTCAATTTCTGTGGTGAGTGCTATTTTTAATTTGTCCACAGTAAAGCTAGCTGTTTTTGAAGTGGAAATTCATATCACCTGGAATTTCATGCCTTCGCAAAGATTTATGATACATAGTAACTGAAATGCATCATAAATGCTTGAGTTCATTTCAGAAAAGGATTTTACTAGTGATGCACATCTATAGGGATAGGCATTTATGAACAAGAACAAGATTATTACAACAACAAAAAATACCCATACTTCATGGTAAGTTACTTTGCCACCATACGATCATTTTTTTACGATGGCATAAATTTATGAAAACAGTCGGCCTCTACTATCTTAAAACGAAAGAGTGAAAAACCACTCTAAAGCGTGAAATCTCAATCCAAAAAAGAGCCAGTGAGTGACGCATCTTTTAGAGTGTTCCACCAAATAAGAGTGAACAAAATAACTAAGGAAAGAGTGAACTGACAACTCCTTTTTAGAGTGACTGTCACTCTTATTGAGTTGTGATTCTTTAGGAATTTTGTTTGTTTGGTGAGTATATTGTATGTGTAGTCATAATTCATACATCGTGACATGAATGAATTTGTGGCGTCATCATTAGCATGATTCAGTGAGACAGGCATGAGTGTGGCATGCATAACGTGTAGATCACGGTATGCATGCCTGTGACATGCATGATGTGCGTTTCCCGTACATGTTTAAGCCTAGCCTGGCCGGGATCCTGGCGCAGACTACCGTAAGTACGAAAGTGGGATAATACAGTAATAACAATTTAATGCTTCTCCATCACTTTGTCTTGTAAATGCTATGAACTGTGACCGACACAGACAATATACTCACCCGTGAAGATATCTATGATTTCTTCACTAATTTCAACTTCCGTCAAAAAAACAAACCGTTTTCTGACGGTCTCACTTAACTAACCTCGTCGCGCCAGGTTTTCGAAAATAATTACGCGATTTGCGGCGTTTTGCTGATTGGGCTATTATTCACGCTGAAAAGAGTGAGCATTTTTCTTCTTTCTCACTCTTTTAGAGCTAAAATCCGGTCGATAAGAAGTTCAGAGTGGCTTCACTTTTCCGAAGAAGAGTGGCATTTGAGCCACTCGTTAGAGAGTGAGCTCTGTTTAACCCGCGAGTGAAGGTGTCGGTTGCATTTTCTCACTCTTTTACAGCTAAAAGCCACTCACATTAGAGTTAATTTTAAAATAACTCGAATTCCAGAGTGATTTTTCACTCTTTCATTTTTAAGAGAGTAGCTGTTTGCATATTTAAGGTGAGAGTTCACTTCCAACATATCTCATCTACCACTAATGAAAAAGGTATATGGTTTGATAATTGTAGGTTTGTGTAACAAGGTCATGGTCACTTTTGAGAACAAATGCAGAGTGTCCCCTCCAAAAAACAACCTAAAAGTCCCCCAATTTCAGGTTCTTTAATAAACATTTATATGCAATTATTCATACTATGGTAAAAGTTTGTTTTATTAGCTTTTCAAAACAGCAACCCTCTGTTGAGTTTGGGTCCCAAATGACTTTGAGTTTGTCCCTTAATTTATGAAATTCTGTGGAGTTTTTTTAAATGAACACACCAGACTGGTCTTTAACAAGTGTCATCAAAACAAATGGTAATGTGTGCAAAACTAAGTAAATAAAAAAAAACACAGATTTCATAAATTTTGTTTTTTGCCTATTAGACCAGCCTGTATGCAGGGGGGGGGGGGGGTTTGGGGGTGCAGTCGAACCCCCTACATTCCCCAATGAAAAAATAGTGCCACTTAACAAGAAAGTGTACTTTTTGGTTGACAAAAATGTTCACAATGTCCCAAAACGTACCCAATTGGGGTTTAGGGTCCACTTTACCAAAAAGTCCACTTTTTCGATTCCCGCACCCCGCTAAATAAAACCTGTGTATGGCCCTGTATTAGACCATGTATTACCAAGATTTTAAAATCATGAAATATACCTTTTAAAACTTCAATCAACATCGACTAGTTTCCAGACATTTACTGAAGTTCTTAAGGAAATTGAGTGCAACATCACCAAGGTGGCAAAGATGGTGAAAAATCTTAATGTTATAAAATACATTGATGTATGTACTTGAACATGAAGGGAGAGTAGTGTGTGTTGTCTTTGGCCATTGGCATCCGGATTGGCTATAGAAAAGAAGTTGTGATCAAAATCACTGTGCATAAAATGATTTTAACTGACACAGAAAACTGTCCTCTCCACTATGCCTATCTTTTTTAACAAACAATACATGATTATTTGACGAGCATGCCTGGACTTGTACATGCAGAGTCTAATGCCCATGGCGTAAAACTAGCGTGTTAAAGATGGGGGTTAAATTAATGCTTTATAATCAGCTACTGGCAGTTGTGTGCCGTACTCGTAACACTGTAGCTATGTTGGATCGCCTTGTATACCATGTGTGGAGGTATGCATGTGAAACATTCTATCTTTTCTAGTGAAATTGACATTCTGCCACAAATATTTTGATTGTTTGTATGTGGTAATCGTTTGTATGGGGGTAGCTTAGTAATAGGGGAATGTGTTGCATGTTATATTTTTCATAGAGGGTGATCTCAATATGTGTGGTTGTATGCATAAGGTTTCTATTTGAACCTTGGGGCAGAATCTCACGTTTGTGACGGCATCACTAGCATTAGACTGATAGGGTTCCGATAACCGCAGGTATGAGGTAGTAATATTTTGAAGTCACTTACACAATTTAATGGTTGAGGGTTTATGTAGGAACAGACATCCCATTCAGCATTGATATTATAGCATTGAGCATGGGAGTGTTGGTAAAATCAATATGTATGATGACAATCTGTTGCATTTTAGCGTCATTTCTGGCTTGTGCAATAAATTTGGCAGGGGCTGGCCCTCTTTTCACTATTTGAATGTTTCTATAAGATTTTAATGTATTATATTGTTTTTTAACCGTTTTTAAAATTTCCAATCTTGCGGATAGTGGTTCAAGTCTTGTGCCTGTTCAGTTCTATGTCTGGCTTTATCTGTTTTATGTTTCACTTTGTTATTTTTTTAAGAAATTATGATAAAGATTGAAATATTAAATAAAGTTGTCGTTTTTCATTGAACAATGCGGCATCATGTTTTCCATCATTATTTACATATCCTTTTTAAGAATATTATCAATAAATTTGATCATAGAAATGGATTTTCACTGCATCAGGCTTCACGCTAAGTGTTCAAATCCTACGTTATTAGTATCTCAAGAAAGTCATTATGGTATCAAGCAATATAGCCACATTTTTGAAGAGCGCCCCCAATTTTCAAATTTGATATTTTGCACAGCTATGTTGGTAATTGTCAAGAAAACTACATCTGCCAACGAGATGCTCAAAAATGCGTATTTATCATAAAATGGACGTTTTTTGGTAATAGAATTGGCATCCTGATTGTACTTAACGGCCGAGCTGGAAATGCTAAGTTTATGTCCGTCCATGTGAAATAGTGCCACCTCACAGAATGACCTCTAACTGAACTGGCCGGAAACAATAAAAACAACTATAGATGAAGTAGATACGACATGCTCTATTTCCCGCTATTTCATATTGGAACTTTTTCAGTGGCCGTTGAATATTATCGGGGATCCTGATATTATTATTCTAGTTTACAAAATGCCTTCGTTTTGACACATGAAAATGTTAGAGCTTAACCATTCACAGGTATAGTTTACTAGTAGCCAGTTACCAATGCAACCATGTAAAAATCTTAATTTTTTAAAAATTGGGGGCGGCTCTTTCCAAAAAATGTGCTAATATGGCTTTAAGTATCTCATTGATTTTCTATCCTTTCATCTCTTGATTCATGTGATATCCTTTATCCCTATGGGCGGTTTAGCTTCTCAATTACATCTGCCCTTTCAAACAAATTTGTGGATATATTGGCTGTATTGATATATTAATATGAAATTAATGGGGCGTAAAGTTATGGCATTCTTTCAACAGTGCTATTTAGCATCACCGATACCGATATAATTGTGTAGTTGGTGTTTATTTTAGTAGGCTGTTTAGAAATTGGTCAATTATATGAACAAAAAGGTCTGTATAATTTATGGTAGATCATATTATGCTTTGATGTAGAAGATATGAAGTCATATTTCATGTGCTTTGTAACCCCTGAGTTAATTAGGTCCCATGATATGAGTGAGTCATCGGATTGTTCGGAAAATGAAAAGGATTTTGTGTAAAAAAAAAAAACGGGGGTTTTTTTTTTCTGTACTGTGACAAAAATGGATTGTGAAGGTGCTGCTGGTTACAAATGTTATTCAGGGCCGTAGCAGGATTATTTGGGGGGTGCCGGACTTCCAAAAAAGTGTAAAAGTGGAACTTTTTGGTTATATAAGTGGACGTAGTCCCCCAAAATGGTCCTTTTTTTGGACTTTGAACTCTCATCACCAAAAAGTGGACATTGTGTCAAAATATACTTAAATTTTGGACTATTTTTATGCAAAAATTCAGCAAAAGGTGGACCTTTTTTCCCCCTTGTGGAATGAGCCGCACCCCTGCATACGAGCCTGTGTTTATTCATTGTGGATCCGCAGGCAGTATCTAGGATTGTTGTAGGGAGGGGCAATTTCTTAGAAGTTGAAATAAAACATTTTTTTGCCCTTTTTTTTTTAGTTCCTCCCTGGTTACGGACTGGGGATCAGTGCACAGAACTGATAGAACTGGCATTGCCAATTGTAGGGAGAAGGGGCAGCTGTGATGGATCTAGGTATTATTTGATATTAAAATTAAAGAGACACTGGACATTTTAAAAATAGGTTGACCCTCTGATTTTTCAAAATTGATATTTTTGCATGTTATAAAGCTTTATATACATAGCCCTCACCCTGAATTATTAAGCCAAAATGGGAAAAAAGAATGATTTTATAATTAATATCGCCGGCCAACATTAATTAAGCAGACGACGCAGAATGGCGTGGAACACAAGAAAACACATGCATAGTTGATTCTCACAAAGAATGCACCTGTTTCGACCAGTGAGTATGAGTCTATGAATTCCATGTCATAGACAAATGGTGATTAAAGTTACAGCAAACTAAAAGTTGGACAAATTACCGGGGGTCCGTTCCCCAACACGTACTTACGACAAGGGTAGCCACCTTTATACTAAGTATGCGTAAACTTCATACTAAGTTCATACTGCGTTTCCTGAAACTCGTACGGAACTACCTAACAACAATCTTAAAATTTTACGACTGAGGTCTACGTCGATACTAGTTGGGGCTTAGTACACAACTATTGCATGCACGCGTTCCCCAAACTGACACTAATGCAAGTTGTGACTAAATCTGACCAAATGTTACGCACCAAAACTACGTCACTCGGGGGTTGGACTTAACACACAAGTAAAGCTAGTGAAGGGTGACTCAGAGTTTCGAAAGTAATCTTTTATGTATATTAATTAAAAATTGGTGCAATAGAAAACCAAATATATTGACCTAAAAGACCCATCATAAGTGTGAGATGAATCGGGATTTTATCGTTTTGATGCAGATACATTATATTTAGGATAATAGTTGCACTAGGATTAGGCCCTACAAAAAAAATCCGGTTCTGGAATTTTATAACAAAGTTGTGATTTAAGCTATTTTACACAGAGATTAATATACTACAAAACTGGAGTGTTAGTTTTAAACCATGGATGTTAAATTCAACACATTCCTGGAATCAATATGGGCCACACCACAACTGGTATTAGATTTAAACAATTTCAGCCATTACACTAACTACCATGTTAGTGTTGTATAACACAAATTTTGGCTGTTTAAATGTATTATATGCATGCTGGTGTTAATTTTTACAACGCATATCAGGGTTGATTATTTTTTTAAAACACCGCTGGAGCCAAATTGACACTACTTGAGTTAATTATAACACCCTCCTGGAATCAATACGGACCGCACCCTCTGTTTTAATTAACACTAAACATTGGTGTTAAAATTATATTTGTTATTTTTTTTATATTTTTCTATTTTGAATTTCTGTTTGTTTTGTATTGTTTGCCCTTCCTATTGTAACTGCTTACCTCGAACATTTTCAAAACATTTCCTAAGCAGATCAACAAAAATTCATAATTAAAATTATGCAGCAACACAGAGCGGTGTGTTTTAAATTTATATTGCAACACCCATAAACATGACAAGCTTGACACCGATTGGTGTTTACATTTTAACACTCCATTTTTTGCGTGTATATGGACAAGATTATGTACCTGCAAAAAAACATGATTTGTTTGAAAATTAATGGAGCCCAAATCGGGAAATCTCGAGGCCGCCTTAACACCGTTTCATATATGTGGAGTTGATGTAATAAGCAGGGGGGGTGGGCAGTGGTGGTCGTGTGATTGGAGGGAGAAATGGGTCCCGAACGACAAATTCTGAGTTATATAAAACCAACAGGATCCACTTTACAAAAGGATCCCCGGTTTTAGAAATACTATAGGCCTATACACGATAATTGATATACTATACGCAATTATACACATTGGAACACCGTCAAAGGTACTGAAGTAGATCCAGTAGATTCCTAGGATGGTTATATATGAAAACTCTGGGGAAATTTAAAATAATAATAATAACAATTCAAAAAGTACAAAATACATACTTGTTCCATCAAGGTTGTATAAAATTAACAGAAACTAGTATAAACATTAACCAGCCTTATTTTGTCATGTGTGTAGCACAATAAAATTAAAAATGCATACTGATTCAAGCTTGATAATAGATTTACTTTAAAAAAAAAAAATTATACTAAAAGTATGGTTGGCAGTTAAAGGTACCTTGTCCTTTTCTTGGTGATTATAATGTATCATAATTTGAAGAATGAAGGTCCCAGCTTTTAGATTTTTTTCTTGTAGGTCCATATCGAATAAGTTATTATGTTAAACATGGGCAAAATTACTTTTCGGATAGCTTAGTTTTCTCCCAAGGGAAAATTCACCGTTTTTTTAAATGGTGTTTTTGCACCAGCGCCACAAAACTACAAACCCTACTACTGAAGAAGAAGAACAAATGGAGACATTAAATACAATAAACAATAAAGATACTTAGATTGCAAGATGGAATCATTGCTATCTACAAATATGTCAAAAGAACCCTATCCAAACATAACATCCATTTTTGGCTACTTTATGAATACAAAGCTTTTTTTGAGGGGTGAATCTTTGACTCAAATTGAAAACAACCAGAAAATCGTAATAAGTAACCAAATGGTGAGAATATTCCACCCAACGACGCAGACTGCCTTGTCCATACATGCCCTATAGTAATGTATGGTAAATAATACAGAATAGCCCTTGCTTATACCTTTTGTTTTACTTTGCATAGATGGAATTATTTGAAGATTTATTATCCACTTTACCCTTACTAGGAAAATATAATGTCTGTTGACGATTTAATCTTCACACCTTTAAAATTATTTTAACTTCATTATTGGGTTCCATTCAATATCCCCATACTGACTGGCCTAAAATATTTGGAACTGGAAAAGGCAAACTAATCGTGCGTTTGAAACCTTGCATTTTGCAAGATTTGTTATCGTCCGCTTTGCTTGTGCGAACACCAGTGTACTAACTGGCCTTTTTATATGATAGACATGGTCGTCCGGGTAATATGCTGTCTTTTTTAGTGTCACTAACCTTTAATACATTCGATTATGCTACAAGGCCAATAGCGAAGCACTGTCGCACACGCTCGCACACATTACAAAACCCACAAATACTCCCAATCGTTTAAATCGCTCGGCTTGGGAGTAGAATAGTCTTTGAATGTTCGTAACTCTTGATGCGTACCACAAGCTGAGAACCATCTCAGCAGGCGTTTGGGGAACAGACGTACGTCGGCAACTAATAGAAATCTTTGCTTGTGCTTAGCATGAGTTGCGACACAACTTACGCATCAAGTTAGGGGAACGAGCCCCTGGATGTCTTAAAAGCCTCTTATTAATGTCCCTCTCTCGTCTGGTAGGCCTATGATATTTTTATGTGTAAACATACTAGTCTCCTTTCTCCAGTGGCCTAGGCCCATCATTGCCAACAATTGAAGAAATTTCATATTTTTTCTGAAAATTTGCCAATGCCGCTTTAAGTAAATAGGGCCTTAAGAAACGTTACATGTTGTTAGATTTCATTTGGAAGGCTGTCTTGAATGTCCAATCAATAATCAGTACAACGGCAAAAACCGTGTTTAGAACTGTGGGCAAAATTAGTGTTTAGATATTTTGACATGTTAATAATTCCTAAACCCATGGCATCACCATGTATAAACACCTACTGTCAAATTCCCTAAACATGTTTTATATTAAAAAACAAGTTTAGATATAAGGTGTTAGATGTTAAACAGACATTTCAAAATGTTTATAAATGTGGTGACATAGTGTTTTAAAAAGTGTTTAATTTCTCAAGTACTGTTTTTGTCGTGTACTACCAAGCATTTCGGACACAAATACTAGCTTTTGAGGTGATAAATTGCCCCCCACCCACGTTTAACTTAACCTGAGCTTTTCTTCATCTAACCATGTGTCAGTGCATTAAATAGGCAACCTTCTTCCAAAAGGTCCCTTTTGTGTGTCCGTTGTCATGGATACGGTTTTCGTCAGTCTTGGAGATTTTTAGGTCAAGGTTCTGCTGTTTCGCCATTTGTGGATTGAACTATAAGCTAAATATAATGGTCTTTTCACAGAAATGTTGACATTGATGTAATCTGATTTATCAGTCCTTTGAATATTGGCTGTGCAATATAATTCTGAATTGAGTTAATTGCAGTAATACAAAATTTGGAACAATATTGGCCTTGTTTTGAATTTACCATAGAGGGAAACAAAGTAGCTAACTTTCCTACCAATATTGTGCAAAAAAGTGTTTGAGGGTTTAATGTCCTCTGAGTTGTTTTAATAAAAAATGGTCTATAAGTTTGAGTGTCATAGTACACCTTAATACATACAACTCATGGATTTCTATCCATCCTCTCCTCCCTATCTGTATCTAAAGAGTTGATAACTCCTTATGTAAGGGCATTTCGTGATCCACAGCGTCGTCCCCCCGATTTACCTAACAAATGTTGAGATTTATATCATCTGAACTGTTAGCCTTAGTAATCGACGTATGCCCATCTTACATGCAAATTCGGCGGTCACATCTGTCCGAAATTCACAATTTTGAGAGGTTCTGTTCCGTAATCAAGCTTTGACTTACATTTGGTGGACGAATGGTGGAAACTTAAAGGGACGATATCCGATCTTAAATAACCATTTTTATTACTTGAAAATTTTTTCCCCATAGCAACTGTACCAGGCATATTTTCTGCCCGCATTCCCTCAAATGGAGCAAAATCAGCCGCAAAAAAAATAAGTCCTTCAAAACTGGGCTGGGACTCTCAGGGCTAAACAGATATAAACTTGCTCTAGAGGAGGTCTTGGCTATAGCAAGTTTAATATTGTTTATGCCTTAAACCTCACAGTTTTGAAGGACTTAGTTTTTTTGCGAAGGCCTTTATTTTTTTCACACCCTCTGAAATGTTAGGGGTAGGGGTAACATATTACTACTTTATTTTTTTTTTTTCAGTACATTAAACTTAGTCAAGTTTTATATCACTATTTAGCTATTGAAATACTGAACAAAAAGACACAAGAAGCAATCACCATAGCTCATACCATTGAGGAGTTATGGCTTTTTCAATCCCAAAATTGGGCGAAAATTGCATTTTTTCCCAAATCAATTGTCACCCTGACCGCCGACTTTCTACCCTGTTACAAAAATAAAGAAATAGATTGATCCCATTTAATGATTTGAATATTACAAATGTACCCCTGTCATATGATTAGCATAAAGAATTAGTCACTACTA
Source organism: Ophioderma brevispina (assembly GCA_023653785.1). NCBI lineage: Eukaryota > Metazoa > Echinodermata > Ophiuroidea > Amphilepidida > Ophiodermatidae > Ophioderma > Ophioderma brevispina. The sequence continues at coordinate 29,165 of JAMKCH010007024.1, forward strand.
GGTAGTTTTCATGTTCATACACTCACAGGAAATTAGCAAGTCAAAATTTTTGTCACCCGAAAATGGACATTTTTGGCTAAAATTGGCCAAAAAACTGAATTTTTTCTCAAAATCAGAGAGAAATATGGGGTTTTAAGTGCCAAATCTGAAAATATATGACATTTTACCCTTAGAAACATCTAAGTAATAAAGAATTTTGACTGTTTTCACCCCTAAATATTTTTTTTCACACCTGTGTCCGCTAAACGTAAGTCAAAGCTTGAACGCTGTCGTAAACGGACAGAAATTACAGCACAGTAGCCTATGGGACCGTGGGAAACGAGTAATTGCTCATAACACAAAACCGCAAGATTGGGATCAGCTCAAATTTTGAGAATAAGCTTTTCTCAAGGATATCTAGTGATCAATGAATAAAACAGAAGGTGCTGGAATCACGAAATGCACCTTTAAGAATTGTCGTATAAGACTTTAAAAGCTGCCTTAAAGGTGAGTGACCCAATTGACAACCTTGGTCTTCCACTCTACTCCACCAAAATTGAGATTTTGGTATTTGATCATTATCCCGGGGAAATTTTAGACCAGGAAATGTTTCCTTTTGATGTTATGAAAACAATGTCACCACACTCTCCTATGGGCGGGTTGGTACATTTTGTGAACCCACTTTGTCTGCTCCCAGTTGAATTGAGCAGCCTTGACCGAATAAAGTACAGTATCACATGCACTTTATTCCATCAAGGCTGCTGAATTCAACTGGGAGCAGGCAAAGTGGGTGCAGTAAATGTACCAACCCCCTATGGGCCAAGTAAGTATGCATTTTTGCTTCCACTATAAAAACGATGGATTGAATTAAGGTGTTGGCATCATGATTTAAATGGCCCGAAGAATTTCTTTAAAATTTTATATATAGTACATTCATTTGTGCTGATAACAAATCTGAAATAAAAAATATGGCTTACCGTATTCGTTTTTTGAGAAAAAAGACTTTCAAAAAGTACATTTTTGCTCAAAATTTTTACATTATTTACCACACAACTCTATGGGAAAATGTGATGCACCGATACTAAAGACCTAAACATTTTCACATATGTTTAGGTCTAAGTTGCATACTTGGAAATACCGAAATAAAAAAATGGTGTCACCGTATTAGTTTTCCTGAAAATCGTTGTAAAAGGACATTTTTAGAGGGAAATTTCCGTCTTCACTAGAGATGCTGCGTCTCTCGTTATTTTACGCCTATATGTCACGCAGCAAAACAAAAAATGGGCGCGTGAAAGGTGAGATGCGTAATTAGGCGCGTTCTTAGACAAGTCCTAGCAAATTAAATTTGGCTTGCGCGTACTCCTTAGAAACCAAATCATAATGCCAACACCTTAACACAAAATTTGTAGTCAGATGTTTTTGGTGATATGCTTCCATGTGAGGGAGAAAACATCATTTGAAAAATCAGATCATCATAGGATCACCCACATTTGATTGCCTGATTTCCTTTTGTTGATGTTGATATACAATGAACAGTTTCAGGTGTTAACTGTTAGTGTTTTTTTTTTTTTTTTTTTTTTTTTTTTTTTTTTTTTTTTTTTTTTTTTTTTTTTTTTTTTTTTTTTTTTTTTTTTTTTTTTTTTTTTTTTTTTTTTTTTTTTTTTTTTGTTATTCATTGAGTTGGTTTAAAGTAGGTGGGAGAAGATATAATTCAATTTTTAATAACATCACAACTTTTGCAAGTATGGTGAAATTTGAACACACTCTGCGTGATGATAAAGGCTTAGTTCATCACAATCCATTATAAATATATTGCCTCTAGTCTATCTTATGAGCTACAGAAGTGTGAAATTACAGGTCGCATCATGGCAATATCCTCAGAAGTAAGCTATACACGAATCCGACGGGGAAGCCTCGAAAGGACACCCTCTACGTCGCCGCCATTACTGGGGGCATCCCGGCCACCAAACACACAGTACACACACGCCGCATATTGCTTAACAAACGAAATAATAAGCCCATAATCATGATAATAAGAATTTACAACCTACCTTTTTTGCAATTGTTAACA
>JAMKCH010007025.1:0-47673 GCA_023653785.1 Ophioderma brevispina
TTCTGTTTATCGATGAAACTACTCATTATGTGTTCAATAATTATTTTTATAGCGTAAATTGTATAACTTATTCTTAGTTCAGGTTCTCCTTTAACCTTTTTGTGGAATACCATAGCCCATTGTTCATCTAAATTTTACCACAGCTGTATTTACCATATTTCGCTTATATTAACAAGTACATTTTACTCTCTTTCAATTAAGTTTGTATCTTAAAGGCCGACTCGGAGATTTCCTGAAGATGGCGTCCTCCATTTTTAACGAATCATGTTTTTTGCATATAAATAATGCTTGTCCACAATCTCCTTCATGCAGAAAATTACAACTTTGTAATAAAATTCTGTATCTGGAACTTTTGTTATACACAGTATCCTATGGTACTGTTATACTACCCATAAATGTTTACTACATCAAAACAAAAATCTGATTCATCTCAAACCCTGGAATTGAGCATTTTAAGTGATTATCTTTAGTTCTAATTTGGCTATTTTTAATTACTACGATTAACACGACAAATACGAAAAAAAAAATATTTGAAAATCTCCGAGTCAGTCTTTATTATATTTTCAGTATAGTGCACATAGACCAAGTTACTACAAGATTGACCCATCTCATTCCCATATCAAATGCAGGAAAAAAATGCAAATAAAGAAAATACAATTTGACTCATTGGTCACTCATGCATTTTACCATTTTGGATCATACTAGCATCATAACGACCCTCTCCTCACTCTACTGAAATGGCTGTGAGATCATGAAAAGTAGGGTACACTGGTTATTCAACGTGGAAAGTGTTTTCACTGTGTCTCTATAATTGGGATTTGGCTAATGAAATGATTATCATACAAAAAGAGAGTCTCTCCACATCTTTCCTTTGCTTGTCTAGTTACTTTTTGTTCCAACATCACCTTTGCATACTCTTCCAGACCTTATCATAACAATTTTCAAAAACACATTCACAATGTCGCCTAGGCTGAGTTGAAAAGTGTTGGGAAAAACTTGGTCTGCCTGCGATGTGAGATCCAAAACACAATTATGCAGCATTGGTATTCGTTATCTACTTTGTGTTTATGGCAAGGATGTTGAAGGGAATATGTAGCAAGATAAAAAGTTGAATACTAATAATTAATAATTTGAATATTTTTAACGCGCGACATATCCACGTAAACGTGCAACAAGGCACTGTGTGGCCAGACATGTAAAGGCGCTCAGCACATTCAGAGAAACCAGGAATACCACAACAGAGTTATGCAAAGAAAGAAACTCAATTTTAGAAGCAGGAGTAAACCGGGAAGAGGAGTAAGTACCCGGAGGAAACCTGCTAAGAACACGAGTATGGATCGATAAACTAAATTCACATAAAGCCGCACGAATGAGCCATTGCGGGGATCAAACCCGGGGGGACCTAATTGTGGAAAGCAAGGGGAAAGATATGCTGGTCCAACCCGTTCCCCCAAGAAGCTACTTAGTACTTCAGATTATATGGTGAGCCAGTAACTCTTTCCATTCAAAATGGCCAAGAAATGAAAAAACAAAATTACTTGACCAGAAATTGAACCCAGTACCCGGAGGGGTCTTAGTGGGAAAAAGGTGGTACCAGGAGTATGGCCGAGAAGGGCATCATTTTCAGCCCTTTTGGTATATTGACCAGTCATTTTTTTTTGAAAGTGGTCTAAGAAAGGGTTGCATTTCTGTGGCAAGTATATAAAAGAATGAATGCAAAACACAACTGTGAAAAATAGTGCTCAAATACATTTAAAAGTTATTGTTTTCTTAGCTTGTTTTTGCGCACTATAAGTCCTGGTCTCCGAGGCACGCTATTTGTGCCCTTTTCTTAGAAATCCTCCCTTTGGGTATTCTTAGAACTATTCAGAACTCACAAGCTGTCCATAAATACTATAAAGTTGATTTGTCAAGATAAATCAGTAGCACAGGTTAGTATAGAAGGTTAGCTACAGTTTAATATCACAGGTATAGGAAATGGTTGTGTGTTTGGTCCAATAATAAACTTTATGGTATAAGGTTTCATGGTTAGCAAATAGGTTTCATTTTGGTATATTTTTTGGGTAGTGGTAGTGGTTCAAACACCTGGCTGCACATCACGATCCAAACCAGAGTGAACCCCCTCCCTCCCCCCCCCCAGAGCACAGTACTCTCCAAGCTTACGTGTAGGGATCCTTTTAACCTTTTTTCTATTTCTACTAAGATATAAAAGGCTTTATGCAAGACTTTGCCAGAACAAGGCAGAGTTCTTAAACAACAAATACTACTACTAATAAGTTTAAATCCGCGCGTGTCACGGGGGCGGCACGCCGGGAAAGGTGGATAAGCTGCAAAATGTCGAAACTAACCAGTTCGTGCCCAGGAGAAAGTAAAAAAGACAACACAAAGGGAGAGGAAGAAGGCAAGGAAAGTAGGGCAAATCAAAGTGAGAAAGGAATGAAGAAAGAAGAAAAAAAAAACCAGAAAAGAAATGAGATAGAAGGAACAAGGGTGGGAAGGGACCCAGGGCGGCCGGGGGAGGTGTAAAACCAATATCTAGCAAAAACCTCCACCTCGAACTCAAAAGCCCTTCTTACAACATGCTCGTCATCCTTCTCAAACACATGCCCATACCAACATTTACACTATTCGCCTTCGCAACCGGTCCACCGCCTCTTCCAAACCCACATCCTGCCATCAGTCCTCCAGTCTTCATCCTGTCATCAACTTCACACCACACATCACTCTCATCATTGCTATCTCTGTCATCCTCAAAATACCCATCTCATTTTCGGTTCAACACCACGTCTCCACTACCATACGCATCACTGATCTCACACAACTCTTATACACAAGTCCTTTCATCTCAAAAGGATACTTTCCCTTGCAACAATCCCAACCATTCCCTAAAACTTCCAACCCCCATACCTCACTCTCGCTGTCACTGCCGCTTCACATCCACCACCCCCACTAACCTTAATTATCCCCTAGGTATGTGCACTCCTTCATGGACTCCACCTCATCACACAATTTTTCCGTTCCACCATCCCTCCAGCTCCATTCTCACATCTTCTACACAACAAAATTCTTCCAAAACTGAGGGGTTCACTCTCTTCATCTTTGTGCATCTCCATGGATCCTTTCCCACATTTTCAACACCACACTGAATTTGCTTTACTCTTTCCACACCACCCCATCATGGGTATACCTTACTCGCTACCACCACTCCATTCCTCCCCACTCACCAGCACTTTTCCAAGGTTTACCTTCCGACCCTTACTCTCAAAAGCCTTCTTCCATTCAAACTTCTCCCTCAGGTCCCCAATGTCTCATCTTTAAAACCAAGTCATTCGCCACGACAACATTCTCACTCAGCAAAACCTTCTTTTGCACTCTCCATGATACATTTTTCCAACAAAAATTTTTCTTTTCACAAATTTGCAAAAATCAATGGTGAAAGTACAGAACCTTGATGCACACCACCTTCACCTCAAACTCCTCGGACAAATCAGAACCCACTCTAACTATCGTTTTGGCTCCTTCATACAAACTCATCACTGCTCTAACCACAATAACTTCTGGGATCCTCTCTTCCTTCATAAAAAACGCCCACTCCATCAACTTTCCTAGTACACTATCAAAATGCCTTCTCCAAGTCTACAAAACACATATACAGCTTCTTCTCTTTAGCTCGATATGCTCTTGCAAACCTCCTTAAAATAAACACTTGCATCTATCGTTCCCCCCTTACCTGGCATAAACCCAAATTTCTTCTATACACTTCCATTATCTTCCGAATCCTATTCGCAGAACCCTCTCCACAATCTTCATTTGCATGCTCTAACAAAACCTGTCACCACCCCTATATGCACCACAAATCATATCCCCGTTCCCTTTGAAAAAGGGGGGGGAAAATCTCACAACAGGAACGTACCACACTCACTGCCCACGCCTCCGGCATCCCTCCCCATCTAACACTCTATGACACAACTCCATCACACCACCAATCCATACCTCTCCACTCGCACTAATCTCAGCACTCACCTCATGAGGTCCAAACCGCTCTCCTTTTCCTTTTTTTCATTCTTATGGCCTTCACCCTTTCCTTCCGGCTGACCCTCTTAACTGGACCTTCCACCACATCAGCCTCCCCCTTCTGATCCCACTCATCCTCCTCATTCATGATTCCTATCCATATGCTCTTCGAGACTCTACCTCTATCTTTCTCACTGGAAATTCAAACTGTCCATCACTTCCTTCATACATCTCCCCCTTCAACATCTCTGCATCATTTTCATTGCCTCACTATTTTAAACCTTGTTGGATTCTCTCTCTCAACTCACTCAGGCCCTTCTCTGCCTACGCCTCATCGACTCGTAAACACTTTCTTGTTGCGTCGCTTCCATAGACTCTAATAGGGGACTTAGTCTTCTGTACCATTTTTTTCATATCCTTAAAATGCCTCCTTCTTTCTCGCTATCGCCTACCTCACCCTCATCATCCACCACCCTGTATCTCTCCTGTCTCTCCTACCTTTGTTTTCCCCCACACTTCCTCACATTGCCTGTAACCACCCCTTCTTTAAAGCCACCCACAAAAATCTGGCAAATCAGTCCCCACAAGCTCCCCTACTCTATCTCAAAATTCGTTTCTTGTCTCTTCTTCGTTCAGCTTCCATAATTTCCTCATCTCATGCACTACCTTCCTCACCACCTTTTTCACCTTCCTCTTATCCACATCTGCAAACAACCAACCGGTGTTGCAATTCGGAATCACATTACATTCTCAAGGGAAATTTTTTCCTCTTGCGTCCACTAAACACAAAATCAAGCTCTGTCTCAGTCCTCCTGAGCTATATGTCCCTTTCCTTTATCATCCTTCTTGAACCATGTATTTGCATCACACATCTCTTTCTCATCACAAAACTCAAAAAACAACATTCTTCCTTCCAGATTCTCTCTCCAAAACCCATTCATCCATGAAACCTTCGAAACCTTCGATCCTTTTCCCCAACCTGCCCGTTAAAATCACCAACACAGAAGACAAGTCACCGTCACTTGCACCTCCCATCTCCGCCAACTAATCATATAACTGTCCTTTCTTCACGCTTCCCTCCACACTGCGGCGCATAACCACATCAACCTCACTACTCTTCCTCGAAAACCATTCTAACTGTTATCACCCTTATAGCTTCCTTCTCACCCAAGGCTTGAAATAAGCAGGGGCAAGGGGCAAATTACCCCTGCTAAAAGGAAAAATCCCCCTGGATTCTGAAAACAAAACTGTGTACATTGTAAGACCAGGGGACAATAAAATGTTAAAAACACAAAAAATTGCCCCTGGATATGAAATCCTTATTTCAAGCCCTGTTCTCACCTCCACCCCTTTTCACACAACTCCTCTTTCCCCAAGACTCAACACCCCAATCCCTAACTATTCCTGCCCACCACACTCTGTTTACTTTCTTCCCCTCTAACCCCACATCCTAAGCACCCTCCCTCTCCACCTACCTCCGTACACACACCGTCCACCTTTCCTTTCCTCAATTCTCACTTATTCCACCCTTTCCCCTTCAAACTCCAAAGTTCCAACTTCAAAACCTCACCCCGAGCCGCCTATCGTGCTTAATACCGTCATTGGGCAGGCGGCACCTGCGCGACTCAAGGTGACTCCTCGCACCTTCCTTTTTAAGATAGGCAGGTGCCGCCCACCCCAACCTTCAGGCTGGTTGGTGCCCTTTTTGTTTGTACGCCGTGAGGATTTTATTGGAGCAATGAAATAATTGACCGGATGCCCTTCCTGACGTCAATCCACCGTTTTCGGCGGTGGACCTAGCCTTTGGGCTTCCCCGCCCAACATGCAAGGCAGCATGCGCACATTGCTGGATGACCGCCGTTGGCTCCCCCGAGCCGGCGCTCTTGTAGGTAGATATTCTTTTTCATTCTACCAGGGTAACCAGCTACCCTCATCATCAGCTTCGTCATAAACTGATGGGGTTGACGGTTTAGCCGCCGACAACCGGCCCTGGAACAGGTAGTACTGGTTACCAGGTTACCAGTAGCAGGCCCTCGAAAAGAGAGACCTGACCTGACCTAATTGTGACAAGTGCCACTTTTTTGCAGTCTAGTCTTTTAATGCTTGTAGTTGACCTTTGACCTTATTAACATATGAAGGTTTTGAAGCTTCATCTATGACCCATGTTTGGTCGCAATTGAACTTTCCCAAAAAAAGTTAACCGACCACCCTATTGAGTACTTGACCTCAGATGACCTCACAAAAATAAGAACGTACTTTCTCATAGAATTGTTCTCAACTGTTGTGAATGATTTTTAATGATTAGCAGAAAAGGCAGCTTAGGAAATGTTTGGGACATTGGTACAATTCAACTTATGTTAATAACTATACTAACAATTTCTTGTCATGAAATTCAGTTATTTTACAGCAGTTTACCAGAAAATTGAGCAAAAATAGAGCAAGGCAATATAAATAGGACAAAGCATTTTTTACATATAAAGCCATCTATTGTGTTAAGGCGATTGCATAGTGCCATGCCGCTTGCTGCTTTGCTGCTCTGATGATGAAATTTACGTCACTATGCAATCATGTCAGAATCGCTAGCGGTGACCCAAGCGGCAAAGCGGCAAGCCAATAAATTGATCTCCCTGCCGCTCGGGCTGCCGTTTTGCCAAAATTGGCAAATCGCATTGAGTTGACTTGAAGTCAACTCTGGAGCTGTGCCGCTCATGACGTATTTCCAAGCAATAGCACCGCTTAACTATAATAGCTCAATCCTGCAAGTGGTGCACACCAAGTGGCATGACACTATGTAATCACCTTTAATCATGCAATATCAAATTACAACACCCATACAAGGATACACACTATAGATTGAATATAGTCACATATGATGCACAAAAACAAACTGAAGTTACTCACTTTGTATACACTAATATATCATAGCATTTGACAGAACAGGCCTATTATATTTTTGCAGGATTTCATCTGGCCACAAGAAAGATACTACTTTATAGATCAGGCTAGCTATTTACATATTGTGGAAGAGAAGGGAACCAATAGTTGAATCATAACATATTATGCAAGTTAGTTTTGATAGACAAATTTATTTCGAGACCCTCTTATTTATCTCAATGCTGATTGCTAGCTATTCCATGCACAAAACAAACTTATTAATCCAAAATCAATGATAGCTGATAGCATGTTCGCTTTGACAAACTCATAATAACACTCACCCCATGTGTGCTGTTATGAGCTTCAAAATCAACATGCATATTATATATAACACAAAATAATAAACTGTCAGTATTCATTGAATTAAGCAAAACAAGCAATGTTCTCAAAACAAGCAATGTGAAAGAGGACCACATTTGACATGTTCCGATTCCCTTCTCTTTTGCGCAACTACTAGTGAGACAAGAACACAGCATGCATACCTCCTTAAACCCACCTGATTCGCTTGGGAACCACTATCGGTGTCTCAGCTGTATTGGTTCCCTGCATCAATTTACTGAAGAGTGCTATGGCAACTAAGAGACATGCGAGGAGCATGGGACCAATAAGCGCCCCCTCAAGGCCAAAATAGTAGATGCCTCCAGCGATGGCAGAGCAGTAAGATACGGATGTCCACCACTGCAGCAAGAAAAGTATGCAATAATTATTGTAGATGAAAATGTGATGTGAACAATACATTAGCGCCTTGAAACTCGATTAGTAGTTTCTCGTCCCGCCCGCGGTACGATTTTTGGCCGCGTTAGCGGCCGAAAATAATTCAATTATTTTGAAAAATCTGGTCAAGCATAACCTTTTCAGTCGATATTGGGATTTTTTGTATGTAGGAAATCTGTCTCAGAAGTCTCGGAAATGAGTCTAAAAATAGACCTAATAATTGTTCGTATTTCGTCTGATCCTTATGGGTTCATTTCACTGTAAAATATGCATTGCAGCCAAATAAGGATTAATAAAATAGTTCCCTCATTATGGGCTGAAAAAAATGTGCGAGGAAAAACCCAAACTCATAATTGAGGTCACGGGCCTCCTACAGTAATATTAATAAATAAGTAACCATGATTTTGTTTCTTATTCACATCAGTATGTAACTTAGTGATGAAACAATAGGATGACAACAGTTTAATTATGAGGATGAAAAAGTTTCTTATTCACTGATGTTGTGCACGTAAGAATAAGACCATTGCCATGTCAACTGGCTAACGCTAACTTTGGTAGGAGCCGTTGATCACATTGATCACAAGATCACAACACAAACGCTATGGCCATTATCATAATTCAGAACAGGTGCATGAGCCAGGGCCCGGGAGGGGGGGGGGCACTGACTGAAAAGTTATTGTGCGGACCTTAAGGGCTAGTGGCAACCCTGTGCTTTTGTTTTTACACGAAGTTCTGATTTTGCACCATTTAAACATCAAATGGTCTATAGTTACAAACAAAGATCCATGCAGACAATTCTTAGTGTATTTTTTGCCGATTTAAAAAAGCTTTTGACCATTTATTTAAAGCACAAAACCGACTTGAGTCTAAACGGCGGGAATTTAAGAACAGTTCACGCGTCAGGCGCAAGGCGCACCCTCGCGTCGCGCGCCGCGGAATTTTTGATGCGTAATGAAGCGTGCGGGTGTTTTTAATGTACTTTTGCGCGAACGCCATCTCGGAAAAACCAAAAATAATAGTTGACAATGTAAACCAAAAGCGATTATATTTAGACAAGATGAAATTTTCAATTTCTTATAATTTCTGGAGTAGAGACAAAAGAGGTTTGATTCAATGTGCATAAAGATGTATTTTCATCGCTTGCGCACAACTACTCAATTTTGAAGTTCAACGATCAAGTTATTTGAGAAAGAGACAGCTAATGCGCCGTGAAAAGTCACTTTTTTACTAAAACATGGATTTTCAATGCTTCAATTTTCGCAAAAATTTGGAAATTTTCAGAAAGATACTCCAAAAATACCGAAGTAAAAAGGTTAGGTTTAACTTCCTACGATAGCAATTGGTCTTCGCTAGGGGACGGTTTTCTCATTTTTCATTTTTCGATTTCTACTAAAGAGATTCTCCAATAATTACTCACATTTTGGAAGCAAGAAAAGTAAAAATCACACTTTGACATTTTGTACCTTATAGTTCGAAAAGGAAGCTCATTTTAAAAAATGAAAAACCGTCCCCCCTAGACAAATTTTTGTCTTGTTCTAAAAAAAACATAAGAAATCATGAAAATTCAAGTTGTTTTTTTTTTTTTTTTTAATTTTATGGTGTTTTTTTGTGTTTTTTAGTATTTTTCTCCAAATACGGAAAGTTTTACAGAATTCTGATGCCCTCATCGGGTCATCGCTCCAATTTCTATTGAAATTTCTAGAATTGCTAGAAGTATACTTTACATACAATAATCAATATTTGCAAAGCTTTACAAACAAAATGATACTCGGAAAACTCAAGGTTCCACAATTGCCCTACGACCCCCTTGTCAGCCTTCTCCGGCAGTTCACAAGGGTCCCATTGAGCATGTTTCAGTTCAAAAGACCACATTTCAAGCAAAAGTTTGATTTTAACTACTTTTGTGGCTAATTTTGAACAAAATTTAGTTCTAAAGGGTCCAAATTTCCACTTTCATGTTCGCAAGACACCAATTTTGTTAAGTTATCCAGTTTCGCAATGTCCAAGTGCGGCCCTGCGGGCTGCACCACCCCTACCCAAATGAAAGTTGAGTCGGGGCTTAACCTTCAACCAATGGATACCTAACGTGGCACACATCAGTGATTACTCTTACTACGGCCAAATGAAATGACCCATTATGAATTGTCCCCCTGGGCCAGACTACACCATTCTGTTTTTATCTGGGATTTTTTAATGGTATAAAAAGGTTTAAACTTTACTACTAGATTATGGCACAGACAGTGGCAAACTTTCAGGGACAGTTAAGATTTATGCAATTATATCTGCTCTCACTTTTAGCAAGTTCCTTGAAATTATGCAAGTCCTTCTTCGTCTGAAAAGCTTAAAATTTTGATAGTAACAAAATTAAAAAATGAGGAAATCCCACGAATTCAGTGGACAGTGAGTGTGTTGTAACAACAAGCATTTATGCACACATGTTATGTTGGTTACGCAGTACATGCAGCTAAAACAGGTCTGGTTGTGAAAGACAATGAGGAGATAAATTTGTCCCTTTTTCAGGTGGAGGGGTGTGAGAAGCCATAGACAAAAACAGGAACGGCGGAAAAAGACGGAAAAAGATTTAAAAAAGAGGAAAAAAAAGGGTAAAAATGCCCAAAAACATGCTGAAAAATCAACGAAAAAGCTAAAAAATTGGCAACTAACAAAATTTAAACAATAGAAATCCTCTTAAACGAGGAAAATTTCAAGCCCGTTTTGTATATGATCCAAAACAGGAAATATTTTGGGCGATTAAAATTATCCCACACTTAATACCAATGAGATAAGATAGGATTTGTAGTTTTGCCTATCCAAACATCATGGCTTTATCATTCAGTAGATATGGATACTGTAATTTCATTGGTTGATATAGCCCTCTGAGATATTTCTGTATCACTCGGCTTTCCTTAGTAATACAAGAAATAAATCCTATATCATACAGTGCTTTACCAGTATCAAGCGCACACGTGCGCACTCATTTACATTAAGACAATGCGAGCGTAATCTCGTATCCTTGTAAGCCACAGGGTGTAACACTGTACAATCCATAGTGTACTCCAAGCGTGTGCACACTGCACACTACATGCCTGTAGGGACCTGACTTGCATTATAAATCATTGGCCTTCCAAAAGTAGAAAGGAAGAGGCAAAAAATTGAGCTATAGGAATAATAATTTAAATAAATGAAATTAGGATAAGGTGCAGTTAGTTATGTTTTCAATAATATTGTTAGTAAATTCATGTCTACTAAATGATAAATTTGTTATCCCGTTTGTTCTCATGCAATACGAAAAACATCAATGGTTTTGGTGCCTTGCCACACGTGGTCTGTGGCCTCATGTAGTATCGCACCAAAACCATTGATATTTTTTCGTATGGAATGACAAACATGGGATAACTAATTGGACAAGCAGTCCAATATTTGAATCACAGCAGATTCCTGTGCTGCCATCCACTAATAAGCATGATATTGGACACATAAAACAAATCCTCTATGGCTCCTTTTAACCTACCCTTTAATCTCTGCATATATTGCTGTGTCCACCACCATAGTTGGTAAAATATGAGCTATAAATAGCCCAAGGGCCATTCCATTCTCACCCTGTACTAAAAGATCAATGACTCCTGGGATAGTAGCCCAGTATGTCCCCACAAATGGGATGGCTCCAAATATGGCTGCCAAAACTGAGGAAAGAAATGATAGAATATGTAAACATTTTATATAACGATTACATCTATAATATTACATTGCTTACTTCATCAGGGTTACAAAACTATAGACCGCATTCAATAGCCAGCCATGTTGGTGGACAAGATAGACGCATTCCAGTACTACAATACTTCACCTTTCATGGATCCCTTGCAATCGCTAAAACCATGGATCGATTGCCCGCTTTAATGTATTGTCGTCCCGAATGTATGCATCTTGTCCACAACGTCTGGTGGCTGACGTCTAATTGAATACTTCCCTATACATTGGAAGATTTATCACACTTTTATCACCCCACCAGTTTTCATTATATCTCTCCCATTGAACTAAAACACTAACATGATCTCCAGAGACTCAAAATATTTTTTTTTTTTTTTAATTTTTCAGAATAATTTGAAAAGTGCAGGAAATATACAGAATTGTCATAGTTTTGCAGCTGAAAAATTGACAAACTAAAGAAAAACAGCAGTGATCAAAGATATTATCTCCATTCATTGTTTGCGTACGTGGTTTTGGTACCGACAGTAAATGGGCTAAATATCTGAATTTTGTCCTTATTACAGTCTGAATTATAAATTTGTTAGACAGCATCGAACACAAGCACATGTGGTTTCTTGTTGTGTGAACATGGGGTGGCGTACTCCTGTTCAAGGGGAATAGGGAAAAAGGATTAATTTTTAATTTCAAATTTGATTACATTACTTTGGTCTAATTATTTGCAGGGTATGTTGGATCACTGTACTTGTCCTTCCTATGCTCCTCTCTCTCATTTTCTTAATAACATGCAGTCCCGTTAATGCCCCCCCCCCCAATCCCTAAAAAGGGGCAAAAGTCCACTTTTGCTGTATTTTTTTTTTTTTTAAAGGTCAATATTGAGAGAAATTTTGGACACAGAAGTCCACATTTTCGGTGATAAAAATTTTCAAACGTCAAAAAAGGACCATTTTTTTTTTTTTTCCCAAAAAGGGGTTAGGTCCACTTTTATGAAAAAAAGTCCACCTTTTTGAAAACGTCCAATTTTTAGAAGATCCCGCACCCCAAAATATCTTGTGTACGGCCCGATACCCTCAACGAAAACGATTCCCCAGGAACAAGCCAAAATGTCCAAATAGGACCTTGGTATTATACTGGAACTAATTACCATTAAACTAAATGGAAGTGATTACTGTGCCCATTGAATCCAAAAGACGGTGTGTGAGCCTTGAATACACCCATAGAAGCCTGACATCCATTCACGTACCATCAAATTACTTAAAATTGCAAAGACTGCTGGACTGTATATTTGTGAGTCATGTATAAAAGCTGACAATTTTTCACTTACAGCAGGCATATAGATGACTTTAATCCCAAAGACTGTAGTGTTTAGCCATTGTATAGACCATAGAAGGCTGACAACTTTCCTGATAGCAACAAACACACCCCTAAAAAGAATTAATTTAATTTAACATGTTTGAAATAACCATTTTAAAATAAAAGAATGCCACCTAGTACTTTTGAAGTTGGCTTTAGCATCTATTTCAGGGTAGGGGAGGAAATAAAGACTATAAAGGGTGAGAAAATGGGTTGAAAAAGTGTAAGGTGTTAAGATTGAGGTCCAAATAACAACATCTCAATTTGGTAATTCTGCACCCCAGGCCACCAACAAAATTACAAATAGTTGTTCCATTCCAATAAAAGTGTTCCAAAAGTCGTTTTTAGTGTCGCTCCAGTCATAGCACCGTTTAAAATCTGTGTCAGCCTTTAAGAATTAATTTTTCTTCGCCTTTAAGAATGAAGGTTTATGAATAGAAATTATACTTAGGAAGTTTGTTGTGCCCCCCCCCAAAATGAATCCGGACGAGATGTTGTAAACCGATGAGAAAGTATCATGCAATAAGGCTAACCATGGCATAATTCATGTTTTTTCCCATGTCGCCAGCCCAAACCCGTTCTTTAAAATGGGTCTCTGCTCGTTACACAAGAGCTTCATATCACAGATGGCATTTGCATTTTTATCACCTTGATCACTATTGTTAGTTAAAAAACATGAATGATATTGGATTATTAAAAAGTTTCGGCAAGAGTTATCGGAGAGCATGTCGCCATATTGCAGACAGATACGTTACCCTAATTCGAATGGATACAAAATTGCTAAAAATAACTTGAAGACCTATGTCCAGAGTGTAATCTAGAAGAATGTCAAATGTTATGTATACATGTTTGCATAAAAATCTGGTTTCAACGTACAATTTCCATCCTTAGTATGAAAAGAATCCCTCCTGGTGGTTCATACCCGCCGATACGGGTTACCTACCCGACCCCGACTCCCTCCTGCTACGCTCTTAGCAAATATAGGTGTGATTCATAAAGTCGAATACCACACCATCTTAGTATGAAGGTATACCTATAACTTAAGAGACCTAGTCGGTGAAGCACGTACTTTTCTCATCAAGAACGCAACGACTAGAAAAGGCCACAGAATACGTTACGAAGATACGTCTTAATTGTTACGTTAGGCAATATACTAAAATCGGATGTATTTTTTAAGATCACCCCATGCATTGTTCGTTTTCTGAGAATATTAAAAGTTTACATTTTCACTATTTTCAGGAATTCCTTAATGTTGAATATTTCTTCATTTTGGAGACCAAACTTGAACCTTTAACGGAGCATGGCCCGTTAATGTCAAGTTAAACATTCCTACTGTTGCAAAAGTTCTGAAACATTAATATGTATAGATTGTCATGAGAACATTGCATAGGTGCCAAACTTGTAACGTACAATCATGTTTTATTTCAGATTTGCGCATTATCTGTCAGATTGGCCCATTCGCAACCAATGTTGATGCAATTACATGTGACCAAATAACCTTTTTTCATGGAGAGTTTGCATAAAACCGGTGCATTTTTGAGTCTTGCTTTATGCATATTAGTTTTCAAAAGGAACAATGAACTTAATAATATGCCATAATCTTACAAAACAACCATATCAGGCTTAAGATTAGTGAGCAAAATGTTAAGCGCAGGACTAAACCCACCACCTGTTGAAATACTTGGAATGTCAGCATAGGCTAAGATTTCTAGGCTTAATAATAAACTTCCATTTTGTTATCTGGCAGTTAGGCTTCAAATAATGGGCTTCAAATTGTGTATGCTGGCCAAGTTAGATAGCTTCAAATTAATAGGCCTTCAAATTTTGTATGCTTCCAAGTTAATATAGGCTTCAAATTGGTATGCTGCCAAGTTAGGCTTCAAATAAAATAGGCTTCAAATTTGTAATTCTGCCAAGTTAGGCTTATCAAATATTAGGCTTAAATTGTTTATGCTGCCAAGTTAGGCTTCAAATAATTATGCTTCAAATTTTGTCTGCTGCCCAAGTTAAGGCTATCAAATAATAGGCTTCATCCTGCCAAGTTAATCATTTTTTCTATACTGCTTCACTAAATTTTTTCTTTACTATTTCAAAAACATTTGGTCAGCCTATGCCATGCCGTCACTGCTAATCTGTACAGTCACGAGACACAAGCCTATGTAAGAGGCAAAAGTGCAGACGTCAACATTAATATAGGGGATTGGCCATCATAGGTAGGCCGCTGGCAGACAGGAACAGAGCTGCCCTAGATATGGGCGGAACAGACATTTTGTCAATCATTCTGTTCTTCACATATCTACTGCAGTATGCAGGGGCAGCTCAAAATCTTATTGGCCAGTGGCCTGCTTAGGATCGACCAATCCCGTTGTGCCATCCACCCCGGCCAGAGATTAAAAGGTGTTGTAAAATCTCTGAGCGGGGACCATTAAAGCTGAACGAGAAACCAACACAAACGTCTATCAGTGTCTCTGTTTGAACTCATGCATCAGTAAGCATCAGTAATGAACAACGACAACATTACACCTACTTGAAATTAATTATTAACTATATCTTGATTGCTACTTCAAACACATTTGGGAATTCCCCTAAACACTGAGCATGAGCAGTGCAGGTCAATGAAAATTGAGTCCCAACTTGTTTTTACCAGGTTGGAAGCTGAGAAAACTACCCCAAGGGGGTACTCAACACAAATGACTATGTGCCACTAATATGGGTCTCACTTTCAGCCTTCTGGTGTTGGAATTATCATTTTTTCATGGCAAATTCAGTATAGCGATAGAGAATTTATTGGCAAATGACGCCAATTTCCTCAGTCTGGAACTTCCCAAATTGTTAACAAAGGTGCAGATTTTGAGAAAAATATAGCAAATTTTATTACATTTAGCCCAAAATATGCATCTCCAGTACATATATGGGACCCATTTCAGCAAAAAAAATATTTAAATAGATGTGGGATCCTACTTCCAGACTTGCATACACATCCCTACCCAAAGTAAACTTGAGACCCCCGGGCAAATTACACACCACTCATATTTTTATCTTGGTATTATCAAAGACTATGCTGTACCTTGCACCTTGCAATTTTAACTGCGCAACTAATCACTTATAGAACAGGACATTTCAAGTGAGTTATGCAACCTATGGTGATGGTCATGTTTCTCAATGATATGCCCAAATAAAAAGGTAGGTATTTTGGCTATGTTTAGTTTGTACTTGTTTTTGTGATGTTGCAGTTGGTGCACGTGGTAGCGATGTGCAAGTTTTTTTTAAGTAAGATAAGCATATGGGACAGTCCACATCAGCCGATAGTGGCTAGTCGTAAAATTGAACTGTTTTCGTTATTGCATTGGGTTTTATTTTGTGCGGTTCCTGTAACACCTTCCCTCATATATGAGGCAATAATAGTCACAATCATTTCTCTTTTCGCAGTGTCCAATCAATGTCACAAAGTTGATTTCAGAATAGTCATCTGTATTTTATAGATATATTTTAATAGGATGTTCGCATGCATATTGCACAAAACTAGTCTTGATGAGTCAAGATTTCAGAGGGATTTTAGAGCTTTATTCTGTCGAGGCATGTAATCCATCAATGATACTCATCACATAGTCTAGTTTAAGTGGTGTATCTGGGGGCTTCTTTTCAGGTCGTGTGCGCCAGTGGCGTAAGCCAGAGGGGGGGCAGGGGGCATGTGCCCCCCCCCCACAGACCGCGATTTTTTGTCGGTCATAACGGTCCCTCGGTACATTTGTCTCAAAAGCTGTAAGCTTTTGTTTGTGAGGCGCGTGTGCATGCTATCGAGAGCTTCAATGAACATTGGTTACTACAAACTGCTTAATTGGTCAAGGCTACTATCCGATTATGTCTTTTTTGGCGTTGGCAAAAATTTTTATATACGAAAGCCCTATAAGTATCTCATCCACCCCGCCCCCCTTGTGTTCCAGAATTGGAGGCGACGGTGAAAATTGGGGTCACTGGCGAGCGTAGCGAGCCAGGAATTTTTTTTTGTCGGTACAATACACGTGTCGGACATTCCCAAATCTGTGCCCCCGTCGTCAACAAAATCCTGGCTACTCCACTGGCGTGCTCGCCTGCAAAACATGCAAATTGGCCCTATTTGCGCTATTAGAGTCTTATTGCCTCTGGGGTATCCCTAAAAAACAGGTCTGTGTTCTAAAGATGTTTAACTGTCAACTTGTTGATAATGCTCTATGAAATTAATGAGGGAAGATACAGGGTGATCAAAAAAGTACACTCAAATGAGGAATATTTTTTTATGAACAATCCTTAATGGATTTGCCATATTAATTTCTGTGTTAGATACCTTGTTTAATCAGCTTTCACAAGATTTTAATTTTTGAAACCGATCAATGCCTTCAACAGCTACAGTTATTTTTGTATCCGTTTTCAGCTCCAAACACATTGCACACCGACTGCACAAGTTGAGACTCATCAACTATGCACATGAGGGCCTTAAAATAGATTAAAGGAATTTATGGGCATAAATCCCTATCGGCACATATATAATGAAAGATCCTAAAAAGAACGTCCCAGATGGTTTTTCTGCTCATTGGAGTTTCCTTGCTAAAAAAATCCAGAATTATTCCGACAAATGTCACGATTGTACAAGAATCATGGAAGCTGCCAATCTTTTTCCCTTTGCTAATATTTACAAACGCCGCACCTCAATACCGAAACAGAGGCCAGCGTGATATATTTCGCATGTTTCTGTTTCGTATTGCGTGCGGCCGTTGTAAAATATAGTCACAGGGAATAAAGATGCGAGCTTCCATGATTGTGTATCCAGTCGTGACATTGTCGTGAATCAATCTGATTTTTTTTTCGCAAGGATAACTCTAATGAATCTGAAAACCATCTGGTACGTCCTATTTAGGGAATATTTCATTATATATGTGCCGATAGGGATTTATACCAATAAATCCTTTAACTGTTGATTTCATGTAGGCATTATTCAATGCTAAGCAAGACATGTGTTGAGTGATATGGTTTAGATTACTTAAATCTCTCCACACTGGTAGAATTTTTACACAAATACACATAATTCAGTGGCATTTGAGATGGCTTTACAATATTGCAGGTCACTTTGAGAAACTTAAGAAACACAACCACCAAACTAGGCTTGTTTGAAACTCATTTAAACACTTTCTTCTGAATATCCCCCATGAACACAAATGACTTTGAAATGTTTATATGAATAAATAACAAAAATTGACAATATTGCTCTGTTATGTAGGGCTAACATGTATTTTGGAAGTTTTTTAACAACATGGAAATCAAGCAAATTGAAAGAATGCTGCAAATTGTTTGGCTCGGTGCACAAACTCATTTATTACATATTATTTTGATACTGTGTCCATTTTTATAGTCTTACCCTGGGTGATGTAACCAGACCTCATTTGAGAGGGGCAGGCAGGAATACAATATATTTTGGGGGACATTAAAACACAGTAAATTTTAATACTATCAAATTATTTGCTCAGGAGTTTTCCTTTGAGGCCTGCTACTGGTATCCTGGTTACCAGCACTACCTGTCCCAGGGTCGGGTTGTCAGCAGCTAACTGTCACCCCACCCCCATTGGGTTTCTAAGGAAATCTGATGAGGAGGTTATCTGGTTACCCTGTAAATGAAAAAGAAGATATACCTACATGGGTGCAGCTCTGGAGAGCTAAATGGTGGCCATCCAGCACATCCAGCACATGCTCCCTTGCATGGTGAACGTGATTGCTCAAAGGCTAGGCCCAGCCTCCGAAAACTGTGGATTGATGTCAGGAATGGCATCCGGTCCATTATCGTTTGCTCCAATAAATTCCTCACAACAACAGTATTGCTGCGTGTGAGGTGTATCCGGCCACCCTCATTTCGTGGTGGACAAAACCGAATTAAACTTTTAAAACTGCTCCCCAAAATGAAATAAAGTCACCATTGTTAAATTAACGGGATAAGCGCGATATTGAGATAGAATCGAAAAATGTGCAAATGCATTTTTTATAGCTTAAAATGAAAGATAAGTATGTAAATCATATAACTACTTTAAAATGTTGGAGAACTAAAAACACAAAATAGTGAAAAATGAATATTTCAGGAAATTGTCTATAACCGTCTCCCGCAAATACACATAGCGATTTGGGTCTCTCTAAATTTATACTAAACAGCTGATTGTAGTTTCAAATCCTGCAGAATAAACAAAGTCACTAGTTTTTTGTTTTTGAGGTTCAAACTGTACAGGTCTGGTGCACATATTATGCCTATAAATTGGGAATATTCACGGGAAAGGCTTTATTGGATCTCAAGTTGGAATTTTGCTATGCACGTATAGAAACAATTCGATTTCTCAACCACAAAGGTCCCCCGCCCCTCAGTATCTAAAGAACAAGAAGCAACAAAATTTTAAGATCTCAGGGAAGATTGTGATGGAAATAAGGGGTTCGTTGAACCACTGCGCTCTTCCATTACAAGTGACCTTTCAAATTTTCGGCAACTCGAACTGTTTGACCACACTCACCCAGTTTCATCCTCCTTCCACATGATTAGTGATTTGACCTAGAATGAGGATGACCCCACATGACTTCAAAATTTTTGTGGCATGAATGTGACCACACACCCTCCCCCAACCAATTTCCATCCTCCTACCAATGTTTAGTGATTTGACGCTTGAAATGACCCCCACATTACCTTCAAATTACCTTTAAAAAATGTTGGACTGAATTTTGACCACCCCCCCCAAGTTTCACATCCCCTACCACTTATTTAGGGATTTGACCTTGGATGACCCCTCATGTGCCCTGAAATTACTTCAAAAGTTTTGGGGCACTGAATGTTGCCACAACCCACCAATTTTCAAAACCCTCCTACCCATGTTTTAGTGATTTGACCTTGGTGGATGCCCTGCATGACCTTGAATGACCTTAACATTTTTTTGTGTACTGAATTTGACCACCCCCACCAATTTCATCCTCCTACCACATGTTAGTGATTTGAACTTCAAATGACCTTCATAAATTTCGGCATTAATGTTGACCACATTCACAAGGTTTCATGAACATACAACCATGTGCAAGGATTTGACCTTGAATGACCCTGCATGGCCCTTGAAATTACCATCAAATTTTTTGGGCACTGATGTTGACCACACCCACCAAGATTTCCACCTCCTACACCATATTTAGTGATTTGACCTTGGATGACCCCCTTCATTAACTTGAAATGACCTTTCAATCAAAATGTGGCATGACAATGTTGACGCACCCTCCCCCCCAAGTTTCATCATCATCCTTCAAACAGATAAGGTTTTAGTAATTTTAACTCATTTTTGGCCTATTTTGGACTGCATGACCTGTGACCAATGCACAATGACCCTTCTTATCCAAACCTCATTTATAACTCATCCGCCGCCTACTTGAGTGACATCTATGGTGGCGTAAATGGACAAAACCATACTTTCTCCAATACAAGATACGTGTTGACACGTTTATTATATTGATTTTACCCTCTTTTTTGACCACATTTGAACCCTATTTTTGACCACATTTGACCTTTGACCCATTCCACATGACCCACTTTCCCACCCACCGCCTACTTGAGATACATCTATGTTGGCTAAGATGAACATCCACACTAGCTTAGTTCCAAAGATATTTTGTGGGATCATTTATTATAAAGCGATTTACCACCCCTATATTTGACCTAGTTTGACCACATTGACCTTTGAACCCATGCCACATGACCCATTTGTATGCCCCACCCATGGCCTAATGAGATACAATCTTGTTTTGAAGATGGACATCCATACTTGCTTAGGTTTTCCAAAGATATCGCGTGGGATGCACACACGGACGGCTAGCAATTTCTATAGTCCCCCCCCCTTCTCCGGACCAATTAACAGAATCAGATCAAAGTACTCTTACTTCTCTGCTTTGTCTTTAATACACGGATCTCAAATCAAGCTAACCACTTGCAGGTATGTTTATCACACATCCTGCCAGTCACAAAAATACAAAAACCACAATTTTTATATTTTTTTCGATGTTTTTGGATCCGCAAATCGCTTGCTAATAAAATCCCTTTACCTTGAAGTCCATTAATGTTCAGATATGGATTTTAGTATATCCCGCAGAAGAGGGCAACACCAGAGGGTGAACAAAAAGTGCATGTTGAGTATGCTGTGTCTTGGTGCATCACCACCTACATACCATATGGCAATCATCACATACCCTTCCCCTAAAGGGCCATGGTCCAATCCTAAAAGCCTTGTCACTCCAGAATACCAGAAGTGGTCAAATTTTGTTATCAGATGTTTTGGAGATATATTTTTTTACCCTGTGAAATCTTTGGGCTAAAGGGTTTTGGTTTGGATTGTTATGACAAATATGCCCCATTTGGTCGACAATATTCATTATTCACAATACTTTCCATGTTATTACAAAATCACATTTTCGCTCTCATATCAAAACGGGTTTTGAAATTCAGCGCACACTTTACAGATGATATTTGGGGGTGAAGGTCATTCTATAAATATGAAAACTTTATATACTTAAAAGGGTCGTCCCCCTTTAAAACCCCTCACAACCACACTATCCCTTCTTACTCCTACCCCAGTTTACCTACTACCCTTTACTACTTCACGCCTTCCTAACTACCTCATACCACCATACCTCAAACAACCTCGAAATGGCCATCAAAATGTTAATTAAACCCACCTAGTTCCATTTATTTTTATTGCTGGCTCCAAAAGCACTTTAAGGCATCTTCACAATGTATCCCTGAATGTCTGCGGAACTACAATTGTACAATCACCTACTGTTCGTAATCTGGGTGTCCACTTTTATTCTGATCTGTCCATGTCCTGCCATATTTCTACATTTCCAAGTCACTCAATTTTCATCTCAGAAACATTACCCGTATTCACCGCTACATTGATGAGGAAACATGTAATCATGCTGTAAGATCACTTGTAATTTCTAAACTGGACCACTGCAACTCACTACTATATGGTATTAACTTAGAAGAAAAAAGGAGATTCCAATCTATTCAAAACAGGGCTGCAAGACTCATATTTAAATCAAACCGGAGGGAGCACATAACACCATTATTAAAACAACTCCACTGGTTACCTGTTAATGAAAGGATCATTTTCAAACTCCTTACACTAACATATAAGAGCAAAAATGAAGCTGCACCAATATACCTGATAAATCTTATTCAATGCCATACTCACAACTCTCAACACACAATGTATCTTCGATCCCATGCTGACAGCAATCTTCTTGTGTCAAAAAGAACATATACATCCAACGGTGACAAAGCTTTCCGCCATTCAGCAAAACCCAAACCATTTTTAATGGAACAAGTTTTTACCAGCAAACAATGCGTAATGTCTCCTAACCTAAACCATTTCAAAGCAAATTGAAAACATATCTTTTTCCATATTAATTACATGTATGTTGTATACATAGTTTTAAGATTGTAGCTTTAAGATTGTACTTTAAGATTTATGTAGTTATGTTGTAAATGTAAGACTATGTAAAGCGCTTTGATCATTCTTAATGCTAAGGCACTATATAAATTTGACCAAATGACAACCAGATGACCAATGTACACCACATATATTCGCACTTGCCAGAGGAAATTGCGTCAATGTGCATATGCATCTTTTTTTTTTCAGAACAGGCCTGGTGATCATAATAATTTATTTGTGGCAGCAAAACAAATTTATAGATTTTTTTTTTAAATGCCTCTTTAATTAAACTACATGACCTTTGATCCCTTTAGCATTTTTAGCATTTTGAAAATGTCAAAGAATACCCAGTGTTTCCGTAACCTGACCAGATTTACCTGGCCACTACAAATTCAACAACCTATACAGCTTTATTCTGTCAAGGTTGTTGAATTCATAGTGGTCAGGTTACAGAAACACCCAAGAATACCCCTTAAATCAGCCCACATAACATTGACAACAAAAATGAGTGTGTACCTCCATATAGGCCTTGGGTCAGTGGTTCTTCTGTTGTTTTTGCTGTTAGAGCTGTTTTTACAATTATCTCAAAGGTGAAATATTAATTACTGGTATATGGATGTATGTTGTTTATGAATTTCATAAAATTTATTCTACATGTATACAAGTGTACATACAAACGGAAATCTAAGTACCTTGGTGTATATTTTGTTCCTTTCAGGTTATTTACTGACATATCAGCATGGCTGTAGCAGGCTGCAATGCAGATGGATACATCAGATGCTGTAAAGCTCTACATCTTGTAGTCCACCAATGTATACCATGTGTAGACAATGTCTTAAGAAGCTGGCATGCAACTAAACAACAGAGTCTTCCACCTTGTGGTCGTCCAAAACCCAGACCACCATCAAATCCTCAAGAATGCAGTGACAGAGGCAAGCCAAAACTATCATCATCATGCTCAAACTGTGTGGCTTGGGGGAAGGCAGTAGAAGATGCTTACTACCCAAAGACAGCAAATGGAAGCATGCCATGGACCAATGTCAATCCAATGTGTTATCAAAAAGTCATATAGAAGTAGCAAAGGCATTTGTTTTGCGATTACAGAAGACAAGCAGTTCACTAAACTTGATCAGTTTGATGCGAGCTAGTCTACTCATGATAATGATGAAGATTTGTAAGAGTTTCCACAGAGCAGATCAGAGCAAGTTTGACATCCTCAAAAAGGTAAATTATTACTGTATTTATGATTTTGATATTATAAAGAAAAAGTGGACATAGGAGCGGGAGCAAGGACTTGGGTCAAACATCATTGTTCATGTCCCACTACATCTCAGCTTTGACACCTTGGGTAGTTTGTATGGACCCCCTACATCTATGCAAAGATAGTGTTCAAATTGTGTCACTTTTTCCAATAGGGGCCAATGATAAGTTTAACAGGGGTCAAATTTTAAATACTCCAATTTTGTTACAGTATGCCATATGTGGTCTAGTCATAAGGATTACAAAAATGTATAGTTTGTACCATCTATGACATTGGTTTTAGGTGATTGGTAACAATGGCTTCTAAAGTGCAAAAAAAAAGTCAATTTACATTTGTACAGGGGTCAAAATCAGAAGTTGTTCCAATTGTGGTAAAAAATGAAACAAATTGTTCATCTCGCTTAATGTGTCAATACAAGTAACGGTTTGTAACATTTGCAAGCAACTACGGTACTCATGCTATGTTGACAAAATAGGTCATGGGGCAACATAATCCAATTGGCATTGACCTTCTTTGAAATTTATCTCGGTAAGTAAACATTTAACATAATCAAACCTATACTTTTTGGGAGTCCTCATTCCTCAGGCAATAATTTGCAAGCATTTAAAAATAAATCAAAGTAACTTTCAATGTTGACCCTGTACAAATTGAGTTTGACCTTTTTTGCACTTTTAGCCATTTTACCCAATAACTCTAAAACCAATGGTCATAGATGATGGTACAAACTATACATTTTGGAATCCTTGTGACTAGACGGACAATATGACATACATTTCAACATGATTGGAGTCATTTAAAAGTTTGACCCCTGTGCAAACTTAAATTAGCCCCTACTGAAAAAGTGACACCACAATTTGACACCACTAACTACCTTGCATTGATGTAGAGGGTCCATACTAACTACTAAAGGTGTGAAACCTTATATGTAGTCGGGCATGAACGAACTCCCTAAATAAGGACCCTATGATATTCTGCTCCTGCTCTAACAGTCCACAAGCTATGGTTTGCCAAAAATGTTATTCAATACAATGAAAAAAAATGCACAAGTAGGTATTGTAATATCAATCGACCCAGTGAGGATGTTAAACAAAGTTTAGCTTGATGATCCCCTTTAAAGACTCTCTAACTTCAACTCCAATGCAATATGTATATAATTTAAATAGAATGTGAATTTGAATACTGTTATGATGTTCACCAGAAAATGTAATCAAGCTAACCGTACAAAATATTAAATTAATTTCAGGTTTCAGATATCTGCAATACACTTTGTCACATGCAGTTAGAGGACAACCTCTATCTTGAGTCTCAACAGGTGGATGACATCTCCATGCCATCAATGACTTTGTATTTTGTCTCATCCCAAGTTTCAAAAAAATTCCACAAACACTTGTCACATGCAATTAGAGGACAACCTCCATCTTGAGTCTCACAGGTGGATGACATCTTCAGTGCCATCATGACTTGGTATCTTGTCTTGTAACAGTTTTCAGATATCTGCAATACACTTTGTCACATGCAGTTAGAGGACAACCTCCATCTTGAGTCTCAACAGGTGGATGACATCTTCAGTGCCATCAATGACTTGGTATATATTGCCTTGTCTCAGGTTTCAGATATCGGCAATACACTTTGTCACATCCAGTTACAGGACGACCTCTATCTTGAGTCTCAACAGGTGGATGACATCTCCAGTGCCATCAATGACTTTGTGTTTTGTCTTGTCTCAGGTTTCAAATATCTGCAATCACTTTTCACATGCGTTAGAGGACACCTCCATCTTGAGTCTCAACAGGTGGATGACATCTACCAGTTCCATCAATGACTTGGTATTTTTTTTCTGTCTCGTCCCAGGCTTTCAGATAATACACAATACACTTTGTCCGCATGCAATTAGAGACAACCGTCAATTTGAGTCTTCCACATCTCAGTGCCATCAACTGATTGGTATTATTGTCTTGTAAAACAGTTTTAAGATATCTGCAATACACTTTGTCACATGCAGTTAGATGACAACCTCCATCTTGGTCTCAACCAGGTGGATGAATCTTCAGGGCCATCAATGACTGGTATCTTGTCTTGTATCAGGTTTCAAATTCTGCAATACACTTTGTCATATGCAGTTAGAGGACAACCTCTATCTTGAGTCTCAACAGGTGGATGACATCTTCAGTGCCCATCAAGACTGTATCTTGGTCTGAGACATTACATCTCAGCGGTTACACTTTCATGCCACAAGATTAAGAAGACAAACTGATGAGGTAGGTTATTGGTAAAAGAAGTGTCAAATATTTATTATATATAAAGGTGCGTGTTCGATCGTCTTTGGGACCACCCTGATTTACCGGAAGTAGTATCGATTTGATATCAGATGAAGGGCTGTATTCTCTGTTGTCGTTCCTGAAATTTGAGCCCTCAATCCATTATTCCTGAGGATATAACAAAAACGCCGTTTTAGTGGTTAACCATCAAATGAGCCACAGTATGAATAGGGCTTTGCAATAGCAGTAATTGTGGGTTCTACCATCAAAACCGCAAGCTTGTTCCCACGGTACTTGATAGGGGTACGTGCAAGTGTCAGGCTCTCATATCAAGTAGAGAACAATATAGACATAAATTGGAACAAAGCACCTTAATTGAATGCAGGTCAAAGGGTAACCTGGGATTCTTTTGCATTTTTTATGTCAAGTTCTCCAAAAGAAACAAAGTATATGACCAACATTAGAAAGGCTAACTAAAAAAATGTTTGAACTCACTTAAAGCCATATTGGCACATTTTGAAGAGCGGCACCCAATTTTAAAAAAAAATTGATATTTGCACAGTTACGTTGGGTATTGTCTAGGAAACTATACTGGCGAACGAGAATGCTAAAAAATGTGTATTTATCACAAAATAGGATTTTGTAATTAGAATTGGGATCCTAGATTGGACTTACAGCAGAGATGGAAAATGCTACGTCTATGTCCGTCCATGATGAAATAGTGCCACCTCGAGAAAATAAACCTCTAATTGACTTGCCTGAAACTGATAAAAACCACAATGATGAGCGTCGACACGTACATGTCGCTATTTCCGGCTATTTCAATTGGAAGGCGTTTCCAGCAGCCGTGAATTATTATCGGGGATCCCCGATAATAATTATTCTAGTACAAATTCCTGCGTTTGTGGACACATAGACATTTGTGAGCTTAACCATTCACAGTATAGTTTACTAGCCAGTTAAGTTACCAATGCAACCGTTGTAAAAATCTCCAAATTGGCGGGCGCCATTCAAAAAAAAATGTGCTAATATTGCTTTAACCATTATCATCATAAAAGGGTGGCTCATTTTATTTAAAGGCACTTGCAGTGATTGCTAATCAGAAAGTAAACAACAAATAAAATCAGACTATAGCATGTCTGTAACACGTAAAGGAATCCTAACATACCCTACAAGTTCTAAGACTGAAAGAACCTAATAAGGACAAAACAGGATTTCAGTCATACTGTCTTAGTAATTGAATGAGATTCATGTCTTGGAACACTTGATGTTTTCGTCTTTTCTGCCAATTTTCGGTTGCAAAACTAAGTTATGAGTAACTTCTCATTTAGTACGGACGCCATTTCCTGATTTGGCCCACTTAGAAAAGTTTACTATAGTTTTTTTCTCAACAGATCTAATGCTTTAGACCATCTAAATGGACGAATAAACTGCTGACAGTCTACAGCTTGAGCGTTTTGAGATATTGAGGAAAATAAAATGGCCGCAAAAGTACCCATTCTTTTAATGAAAAATGATTCAAACTTTTTTTAAATGATCGAGTGGTCTTACAAATATTGTTTGTTTGCCAAGATCGATACAAAAAGTAGTTTCTAGTAGGCCTGGAGGGGTACTCATTTAATATTTTTCTTGTTATTTGACATTCCAGTTGTTTATTAAAGATTGGAGTCTTACTCATAAATGTAACCAACACAAGGGGCAAGTTAAACCATGTAACAAGGGGACCATGTTTAAAGTGTGTTCAAAACTATGAAGATTTTTGGCATGCAGAGTGGCAAGAGAATAGTAATAATAACAATCTTGACGCGCCTAATGCAGAAGCCTTTAGGCGCAAAGAAAAAAAAAGAGCAATTATACCATTATTAAAATGACGGATAAAGCTAATAGTAACAGTCTAATGTGAAACACAAACTATGAGACACAATCAATTATACACAATTTACAGAATAACTTAGGGAATAATTAAGTAAAAATTCAAACTTGTATATATGAGATAGAAGAGGACGGCCAACACATTTGGCCTCTCATACTAAGAATATATTGGGATTCACCTGAATCGTCAGTTGCGGGATCTGTAGTATGCTACCCCAGAGCGACACCAGTAAAGTCTGATCTAGATGCGACAGGCCCCCACCGTCAGATATTCACAGCCATTGACAACAAAGGCAACCACCACGGACAGAGGCTAGAATAAACGTATGGACAACTATATAGAACTGGAAGGCAGGAGCAACATAGTCCTGATGATCATGACCTAGAGATAGTCTTTAAATTTGCATAGTTTATCTTTATCGTGAACTCTCTAGTCGAGCGAGTTGCGGAAGAAAAAAACTCGTTTAAGGGGAAAACAAAACTCAAGGGGACATTGTACCCAACATATAACCCACACATAGATATACCCAAGCGTTTAGACGTCACCAAAGTCAGCACCTCACAGTCCTTGACTACGGCAGATGATCTAGTCTAACAACCGATCTGATAGTGGTGCACAAGATTTACTAACAGCAATGGAATACTGGATCTAAATGTATACATCTAATGCAAAGAAGAATAATGCCTGCAATAAACTACACCACTTTGGTAATCTGTTATCTCCAATTCAACCAAGCTGAAGTTCTTTAGAGCCTTGTAGAGAGTATCCTGTATATGTGATCTGAGATATGGACCATGAAGAAAGAGCGACAGGATAAACTGGTACACCAGGACGTCTTATGCGTTACAAACATATCATTGCGTGATTCACATGGACCAAAGCACAGATATATGGGCGAGTATCCCTCCAATTCATCTTCTGTTGCACAATGCCGAGCACGATTTGACGGTCACTGTTATGTTTTGATTGATCGATTATGTCGCAGTTGGAGGGTACCATGCTCAAACAGGGGTCGTCGCCCCTGTAACTAAATTGAAGTGATTGCTCGAGACATTCAGCAGGATCCATCTGAAATCCCAAAACGAGATCTTGGCATCAATCTGTTCTGGTATTATTGGATTCGCTTATGTGCTGAGCGCCTTTAAGGCTGCCGAACAGCACCTGAGCATGTTTAGGTGGATATGTCGTGCGTTAAAAATACAATTATTATCCCCAACTTAATGACGGACTGGGACATTTGGTGCTACATCGTGAACAGCATCTTGGTTCCGGCAGCTAGATAGAGTAGACGTACATTCACACATATCTTATTTAATATCTTATACCTTATAGATAGCTTGTGTTTACACATGATATTACATAGCCCAACCTGAAAATTTTCGGAAGAATTTCAAACCTCCAAATGCCAGTAACTACATCCAAACCTTCGATGTTTTGAACATATCAAAAGATATCCAGAATAGAGCTAGGCATATAATTGGATTGCCGGAGGAGTATCAAGCTCATGTATTTACCCATTGAAACACCGAAGAGAAGTTGGCAAACTCTCTTTTCCACCGAATGTTCTATCAAGGGGCGCCTGAACTCTTACCAACTGATGCCTAAAAACTCCGAGTATATAGACCCTTCATCTCTGGCGGTGTCTACGATCTTATGACCTGCAGTTGAGACCCCAAGATCAAAATTTTAGCATCAGGGATCAGTTATTCCTTCAACTGTCCGCTTCTCATCTGGAAGTCTTTCTTGAGCACTTTCCTGCTATAATAAGAATATAAGGTCTTTGGGTGATAGTGTGGTAACTTTTGCATAAAAACAAAACAAAAAAAATATAAGAGTCTCTAAGTGAAAGTGTTAAAAAATATGAGGTCTTGTGTGTTGTTGACAACATACTGAAAATGGGGGTCTAAACAGCCTTATCATACGCATCACCCAGTGGCGTAGCCAGGTGGGGGCAGGGGGGGGCAGAGTGCCCCTTGAAACGAGAGCATCAATGATGCATAGGACCCCGTGTATGGTGGAACTGGAATGATTCTTGGAGACGCAAAGCATGAGACACCTAAGACAAGTTATTGGTTGGCAGACAGTTTTTGAACAAATAAGATTCAAGATGGAACATAAAATATGCTTGGCAAAATAGAAAATGTAGTGTAGTACAAGTATTTGAGGTCAACACGAACCCGGGGTGTTCTTGTCAAAGGTGCAAAAAAGACATTCCTGTCATATTGTTTTTGAAAATTACATAATGCCTCTTAATCCAATTATAATCTTAAACCATTTTCAGAAAATCAATAATGCACTTTGAATTGGGGAAATGGCCGCTTTAACTGTAAATTGAGGAATGGCCGGTTATTTTTAAATGAGGAATAGCCTTTTATATTTAGTAAATGAGGAATGTCCTTCATTGGTTAAATGAAGGAATGGCCACTTTAATTTTAAATAAAAATTGCATTGTCCTTTCCAGGTAAATGATGGAATGGCCCCCTTTGGCAAATGGAGGAATAGCCCTTAATTGGTTAATGAGAAATGGCCTGAATGGCCTTTAATTGGTAAATGACGGAATTATTGTAATTGATTAATGGAATTGCCCTTTAAAAAAGAAAATAATGGCCTTTTAATAGATACAAGTCGTGTCACCCGGCTTTCGCGAACCACCAAGAACTCGAAAACCATAACTCATCAATGAACTCTATCCATATTCACCAACAGAGACACTCTAAAAACAACTCATCATTGGTGAACTCCATCCATAACTCACCAAAACAAAAAAACCCTCAAACCGTAAATCATCAATGAATGCCACAAACTCACCAAAAAAACATAACACTTCTAAACAGGTGATGAACTCCATCCATAACTCACCCAAAAGACTTTAACAACATAACTCATCAATGACTCCATTCATACCTCCTGAACAAATAACTCTACTAAAACTCAATGATGGGCTCCATTTATAACTTACCAAAACATATCAAAAAAACTCTAAACCTGACTCATCGATGAAACACTCCATAACTCACCAAAATAACTCTAAGAGTATAACTCATCAATGAACTCCATTCATACCTCACTAACAAATTAACGCTTAAAACTCATTGAGGGCTCCCATTATAATTCACCAAAACATCAAACCTCTAAAACATAACGCATCGAGAACTCCTTAACTCAACAAATAACTCTAAAAGTATGAACTAATCGTTGATGAACTCCATTCATAACTCACCAAAAATAACTCTACGAACATAACTCGTCAATGAACTCATCC
Organism: Ophioderma brevispina; assembly: GCA_023653785.1. Lineage (NCBI taxonomy): Eukaryota > Metazoa > Echinodermata > Ophiuroidea > Amphilepidida > Ophiodermatidae > Ophioderma > Ophioderma brevispina. Next base: position 30,851 of record JAMKCH010007025.1, read on the forward strand.
ATAACTGCAAAAACAGCAAAAAAACCCTAACCACTGGTCCTCTTTTCTTGTACCAGTTTCAGATATCCGCATACCACTTGTCACATGCATTAGAGGACACCCTCCATCTGATCTCACAGTGGATGACTCTTCCAGAGCCATCAATGACTTGGTATATATTGCCTTGTCTCAGGTTTCAGATATCTGCAATACCGTGTCCACTCCATTACAGGACGCACCTCTATCTTGAGTGCTCAACAGGTTGATGACATCTCCAGTGCCATCAATGACTTTGTGTTTTTGTCCTTGTCTCAGGTGCAAATATCGCAATACACTTTTTCACCTGCCAGTTAAGACAACCTCCATATTGATCTCAACAAGGGTGGTGACATCTCCAGTTCCATCAATGACTTGTATGTTTCTCGTCCCAGGTTTCATATCTCCACAATACACTTTGTTCCATCAATAAGACAACCTCCATTTGAGTCTCCACACCTTCAGTGCCATCAATTTTGGTATGATTTGTCTTGTAACAGTTTTCAGATATCTGCAATACACTTTGTCACATGAGTTAGATAGACAACCTCCATCTTGAGGTCCTCAACAGGTGGATGACATCTGCAAGTGCCATCAATACCTTGGTATCTTGTCTTGTCTCAGGTTTTCAAATATCTTGCATAACACTTTGTCTTATGCAGTATAGACACCGTCCCGTCTTGAGTCTCAACGGTGGAAGACATCTCTGCCATCAATGACTTGGTACTCTGTTTTCAAAAACACCTTGCCCTTGAGGACATACAACAAATCCCCTCAGCGGTTTTTACAACGTAACCAAGCGCACAGATTTTTAATAAGAACACTTTGAATGAGGTAGGGATTTTTGGTAAAAGAGAAGTTTCCCATAATTAAGTAAATTAATTATTTAAAAAATTTTAAAAAGGTGGCGTGTTTCCCAGATCGTCCTTTTTGGCCCCACACCCACGCCCGCTTCTTTCCCCGGACCGTCTTATCGATTTGATATCAGATGAAAGGCTGTTTTTTCCTCGTTGTCGTCCTGAAATTTTGAGCCATCAAAATACATTTCATTCCTGAGATATAACAAAAACCGACGTTTTAATGGTTAACCATCAATTATTTAAGCACCGTATTGAATAGGGCCTTTTGTGCAATAATGCATTATTGTGTCTACCATCAAACCGCAAGCTTTTTCCCACGGTACTTGATAGGGCGTACGTGCAAGTGGTCAGGCTCTCATACAAGTAGAAAACACAATAGACCTAAATTGGAACACGTCAACCTTTTAATTGAATCAAGGTCAAGGTACCTGAGGTCATTTGTCATTTTGCCTTTTTATGTCAGTTTCTCCAAAAGAACAAGTTCTATGACAACATTAGAAATGCGAACTAAAAATGTGAACTCACTTAAAGCACTATTGGCACATTTTTGAAGAGCGCCCCCAATTTTCATCAAAAATTGATATTTGTGCACAGTTTACGTTGGTAATTGCTAGGAAACTATACCGGCAAACGAGAAATGCTAAAAATTGTGTATTTAGCACAAAATACGATTTTGTAAGTAGAATTGGGAATCCTAGATTGGACTTCACAGCAGCTGGAAATGCTACGTCTATGTCCGTCCTTGATTAAATATGCCACCTCGAGAAATAACCTCTAATTGACTGCCTGAACTATGTAAACAACTAATGGATGAGCGAGACACAGACAACATGGCGCTATTTTCCCCCCCCCGGCGGCTATTTCACATGGAATGCCCTTTCCAGCACCGTTGAATTATTCTCGGGGATCCCCGAATAATTATTACTAGTACGACATTCCGTTCGTTGTTGTGACACAAGATAGACCTTTTTCTCTTACCCGCTTCCCATTTCTCGGTTTTACTCGCCGAGTTACCCCTTCCCCCTTTTCCCACCTCAGCAAGAGGACCGCGAAGGGTCCCACTTTGTCGGTAATGGGTCAGCCCGCATTACGCCCACGCGCGTGTGCTCCTCTTTCTTGTCCCTCATCATCATCTACAAGGGTTGGCTCTTTATTGAAGGCACTGCATGATTTGCTAAATCAGAAAGTAACAACAAATAAAATCAGATAAGCATTCTGTAACAGTAAATGAATCCACAAATACCCACCCGTTTCTCCCTACTGACAGCAAACTACAAAGCCAAACTCCTGGATTTATTTAGATCCTGCATTCCTTTTCTGTAGAGCGCGCTGTCCTTTCCTTCGGCGTTCCTTTCTTTTTCCCAGACTTCTTTTTTTCCTTCCTTGTCATGCCCAGCGTGGTGGTCTGTTTCTTGATTCCCCCGCTGCACTAGGTCTGCTATCCTATCTTCTCTTCGTTCCTGGCATAGAAAAAGAATCGTAAGTGGATGGTAAGGTTATTGACCGGGGAGGCACAATGGGCGGTACGGAGGGGTGAACCCTGTTGGGGGAGGAGTGTCAAAGATTTGGGGAAGAGTGAAACAGCCGAAGAAAAAAAAAATGACAAGTAATGTTGTCGAGAAGGGAGCAATGAAGAAAGGAAGAGCCGGGGCGTGCTGTAATTTTTCCACCACCAACCGAGCTATGTCCCTTTTTAGTCACGGAGAGGGGGGGGGCGCAACAAGCTAAGCGGGAGACCCGCGAAGGGAAGAAGCAAACTGCGGACAGGCGCAGCAGGGAGCGGGGGGGGAGAGAGGGACGGAAAAGAACAGGGCCGCCAAAGGAAACCCAGTGGGGTAAGGACAAAGGATCAACGGGGGGGAAAGGGGGTCGAGGGGGGGACAAGAGGGGTGGGGGGGCAGAGCGAGACAAAAAGGAGGGCGAGGAAACCGGGGGGGCGCAAGTGAATAGGGTTCTGGGTAGGGGGACAGCCAGTTGTGGATTACAGATGGCGTCTGAACTCCTAAAGGGCACACCACAAGGGCAGGTCAACAGGGGGGAACAGAGGGACAGGTTGCAAGGTGTGCAAATGAGGGAGAGCTTGTGGCAGGCAGAGGGGCAATATAATACGTCATAATACCAATCTTGACAAAAGCGCCTAAGGCAAGGCCGTTTAGGCGCAAAAAAAAAAATGCATTATAACCATTATTAAAATGACAGATACAAAGCCATAGCTAACATTCTAATGTGAAAACACTATATACAACAGCAATTATACACAATTTCAGAATAACTTAGGAAATAATTTAAAGTAAAATTCAAACTTGTATATATTGAGAAGAAGAAGACGCCAACACCCTTGCCTCTCATACTAAGAATATATTGGGATACACCTGAACGTCCATTGCGAGATCTTAGGTATGTACCCCAGAGCGACACCAGTAAATTCGTGAATCTATATGCGACGGCCACCTTCAGTATTCACAGCCAGACAACAAAGTCACCCACACTGACAGATGCTATAATAAACGTATGGACAACTATATAAGAACTGGAAAGGCCAGGACAACATAGTCCCCTGATGATCATGACTGATAGTCTTTAACTTTGCATAATTATCTTTACGTTGACTCCTCTAGTGAGACATTGCGTGAAGAAAAAGCTCTTTTAAGGAACCAAACTCAAGGTAACATTGTACCAAAAATATAACCCAACCTAGATAGACCCAAAGAAGTTCTAGACTTCACCAAGTCAGCACCCTCACAGTCTTACTACGCAGATGATCAGCTCTAACAACCGATCTGATATGTGGGGCACAAGTTTCTAACACACTTGAGAATACTGTATCTAAATGTACATCTAAATGCCAAGAAGAACAAATTGCCTGCACAAATACAACACTTGGTAATCTGCTATCTCCAATTCAACCAAGCCGAAGTTCTTTAGAGCCTTGTAGAAAGTATCCTGTTTATATGGATCTTAGACCTGGACCATGAAGAAGAGCTAACAGGATAAACTGTATACCCCAGCGTTTCTAATGCAGTACAAACATATCATGGCGTGATCACTGACCAAAGCACGAATAGGCGATATCTTCCAATTTCATTCATCTTCGTTGCCCATGCGAGCACGATGCCGGTCCACTGTTATTGTTGAAAGTGATTCGATTAGTCGCTATGTTGGGAGTTAACCTGCTCAACAGGGGTTGTCGCCCCCTTTAACTACATTGACGTGATTGCTCGAGACAATCCAGCAGGATCCATCTGACATCCCTAAAATCGAGCTTCTTGGCAAAATCTGTTTCTTGGTATTATGGATTCGCTTATGTGCTGACGCCTTTAATGTCTTGCCGCACAGCCCCTTGACATGTTTAGTGGATATGTCCTTGCGTTAAAATACACATTTTATCCCCATAATGAGATGACGGACGGGGACATTTGGTGCTACAACAATCGTGAACAGCATCTTGGTTACGGCCGCTAGATAGATAAGACGTACCTCACACTATCTTATTGAATATCTTTACCTTTGCGATCACTTTGTTGTTACCATGATATTACATAGCCAACCTAAATTTTAGGAAGAATTTCAAATCTCCAATGCCAGTAATACATCCCACCTTCATGTTTTTGAACAATATCAAAGATATCCAGAATAAAGCTAGTCATTATGGGATTGCTAAGGGGAAGGAATTATCAAGCTCCTTTATTTACCCATGGAAACAACAACCGAAGAGAAGTTTTGACCACTACTCTTTTCCATTTCCCACCAGCATGTTCTTCAAGGGGCGCCTGAACTACTTAACCAACTGATGCCGAAAACCTGCTCAGAGTAATAGACCCTCATCTCTGGCAGTGTCTACGATCTATGACCTGCATTTGAGACCCCAAGATCTAAAATTTTAGCCAGTCAAGGGATCATTTATTCGCTTCAACTGTCCGCTTTCATCTGGAATGTCCTTCTTGAGCATTTCTGCTACTAAAAAAATAGGTCTTGGGTTGGTATAGTGGTAAAGATTTTGAATAAAAACAAACAAAAAATATAGGTCTCTAAGTGAAAGTTTAAAAAATATGAGGTCTGTGTTGTGACAACAACTGGAAAAATGGGGTCTAAACAGCCGTATATACCATCACCCAGTGCGTAGCCAGGTGGGGGCAAGGGGGGCAGAGTGCCCCTGAAACGAACATCAATGATGCATAAGAACCCACGTGTATGGTGAACCGGAAGATTCTTGGAGACTCTGCTGAGACCCTAGACAAGGTATTGGTTTGGCAGACAGTTTTTGCACAAAATAAATTCAGATGGACATAAATATGCTTTGTTGGCAAATAGCAAAGTAGTAGTACAAGTATTTCTGGGTCAACATGAACCCGGCGGTGGTCTTCTTCCAATTGTGCAAAAATACATCCTGTCATATTGTTTTTGAATTACAATATGCCTCCCCCCTTTTTATAATCCCATTAATATCTTAACCATTTTCACAAATCATCATTAATGCCCCTTTAATGGGAAGCCCTTTAAACTGGTGAATTGAGGAATGGCCGGTTATTTGGTAAATAGAGGAAGCCCTTTAATATTTAGTAATTGAGGAATGTCCCTCTCATTCCTGGTAATGAAGGAATGGCACTTTTAATTTTAAATAAACTTGCATTGTTCCTTCCCAAGGTAAATGATGGAATGGCCCCTTTGGCAATTGAAGGATATCCCTTAATTGGTACTGAGAAAGGCCTTGAATTAGCCCTTTAATTGGTAACTTGAGCTTAATTGGTAAATTGATAATGAATTGCCCCTTTAGAAAAGTAAATATGGCCTTTTAATAGAACAAGGCGTCACACGCCGGCTTTCGCGACACCAGAACTCTAAAACCATAAACCATCAATGAACTCTATCGCATATCTCCCCACCAGAGAACTCTAAAAACAACTCATCCATTGGGGAACTCCAATCCACAACTCCCAAACAAAAAAACCCCTCAAAACTAACTCAGCAATGAATGCCACAACTCACAAAAAAACCTAAAAACATTCTAAACAGGTTGAAATGAACTCCGATCCATAACTCACCAAATGACTTTAACACATAACTCTCAATTAACTCTCATTCTACTCACGAACCAATAACTCGACTAAAAACTCCTTGATGGGCTCCATTTATAACTCACCACAACAGATCAAAAAACTCTACACTCTTAAACAACCTGACTCATCGATGACTCCATAACTCATTCACCAAATAACTCAAGAACATAACTCATCACTGAACTTCCATTCATACCTCACAACAAATAACGCTTAAAACTCACTGACTGGGCTCCATTTTAATTCCCAAAACATCAAAAAACTCTAACCATAACTCATCGATGAACTCCTAACTCAACACATAACTCTAAAAGTCTGAACATAACTCTTGACTTGAACTCCCATTCATAACTCACCAAATAAAACTCTAAGAACATAACTCATAACCTCATCAATGAACTCAATCCACTAACTTGCAAAACAGCAAAAACCCCTAACCACAACTTCATCATTGACGCCATAACTTTTTGAAAAATTGCATAATGCCCCTTTAATTCAATTGAGGGTGTTTTTCCTCACATGAATGCAAAAGTAATTCCCATAAAAAAATCAACAATTTTTTTTTTTGTTCAAAAATATTACTTCACACCAACAAAAATTTCTAAAACAAACTCATGATGAACTTCAATCCATATTCACACCCCAACATAACAAAACACTCTAAAACACTCTATCGACTCCATTAATTACTCATTTGCCCCTTTAAATTTGTAAGCTTAACCCTTGGGAGCGCTCTTCCTCAAATGAGGCGAGGATATCCATTCCAATTAAAAAAATCATTTTTTTTTCAGAAATATTTGGAATACATCTTTGACATATGGGGCGCTGATATGTGGAATGAAGCTCTTGGATTACCTTTAATTAATGCCCTTTTAATTAATTTCTAAACTTTAACCCTTGAGGGTGCCTCCCAGTGGGGGCACTCACATATATGTTCAGTAGGGATTTCGGGGCCCATTTCCGAACTTTGCGGGCTTGTGGGAAACATTTTTCTCCCAAAGTAGGGCTTGGTACTGAATTTGAGAATTTGCAGGCTTGGGAGCTGAATTTGCGAAACTTTGGCTCTCTGATGCCAAAATTTCTGAAAGGGGACTTAAGACTGAATTAATGCTTCACTGGGGGTCTGGGAACGCTGAGAGACGTGAAAAAGGGGGTCTTAGGGCCGCTCCATGATGGAAAAATACATCACAGACTACAAACCGTGGGTAAATATTAAAGTACTTTCCACACCGCTCACACACACAATGTACACGTATGTACATATGGTACATACAAATTGATTTCTGGTTCTTTTGGCTTTGAGTCTTGTGAATACTTTTAATACATTGTTCAATAATGTTAATTATTTTGACATTTGTTTACACCACACATGTAGAACACCACCTACAAACCATGACAAGCCAGAGAGACGGGCCCAGACAGGCATACAGACATAGACACACTACCAGATACAGCACGCCATATCACGCAACGCTGCACCCCACACCACACACCAACCACACACACACAGCAAGGGGTTAGTGGATTAGGAAATTCCCAGACAGTTATTTTAAAATTGGAAAGAAATGAATTTTACTGGGGTAGAGGATATTACTCTACTATCTGACCTGACCAATGGTTAATAACTGTTAATACAATTGTTCAATAATGTTAAGGGGCATTTCATTATCCACAGCTCGTCCCCCCGACCTACCTAAAAAAAATAAAAAAAATAAAAAAAATCATCTGAACCATTAAGCCTTAGTAATCCATGTGTTGAATCCATCTTACCTGCAAATTCCGTCGCATCTGTAATAATTCACAATTTTTGTATTTTTCTTTTTCCGTAAATGGAGCAGAAATTACAGCACAGGTAGCCTAGGGAACTGTGGGAACACCTGCTAATATTAATACACACAAAACTGCAAGAATCGGGATCATCTCAAATTTTAGAATACTGATCAGCTGTGATCAATGAATAAAACAAGAAGGTGCTGAAATCAATGCACCTTTTAATTTACTTATTTTTGACATTTGTGACACACACTACTGTAGACACACAACCTACAAACAATGACAGCCATAGAGAACTGGCACAAACAGGCATACATACATAGACAACACATCACAGACCCAACACACACATGCACGTACTCACGCGCCGCACACACCCACACATCACACACACACACCCCAAACACACACACACCCAGGAAAGGTTTAGTGGATCAAAGAAATTCCAGACAGATATTTTATATAGAGAAAGAACTGATTGTTTTACTGGGTAAGGATATTATACTATCTGACTGCCCAGAATAATTAATTGATCAGTCACCTTATGCCAAATTCGATTGGGTGCTGCAGCTGGCTTAGCATTGGAAAAAACACAAATTTTACATTCTGAGGAATATCAACCATTTTTTCAATACTCAGTGCAGAAATGTTACATTATTATAGTCCATTTTAAAACACTATGTACTAGACTTACTAGCCATCAACTGACCAGAAAGGTGTTGAGCCTTGAAATACCAACAGAGACATGGAATGTGTCCTTGCAAGGTAAGTGACCCTAATATTATGTAAAACCACAATTGCAACACACTGATTACACAACTAAGGTATAGCCATCAAGGCTTAACAAGTGATAATTGGGCAGGTTTGCCAAGGCTTACTGTGAGTGAACTTTTGCTATTCCAACTAACTTTTCATGGCCATTTACAATGCTCACATCCAAAGAGCTGTATGACACGCACGACAAATTCAACCAATTTTGTTGTTAACCCTAACTTGGCTTCACAACCCTTATTGTCGGCCAAACGAAACTCTGAATTATTTTTTCCCACGTCATCCAAACCCACATGCAAAATTTCAAACATACGATATAAAATAAACCGGCAGTTTAACGAAAACCATTGGCTCAAAAACCCATACTCTAGACCCCGAAGTATTCGGGTCTAAAAAAAATCTTGAGAGGAAATCGGGAAAAAAAATGTGAATATTCCAATGTTAACTCCAAGCCCCCTTTGTCGGATTCTTTTGCCTGCGACCGTGAAATTTTTGCTTGTGATCGGACATTTGTTGCACCTACCGGAAACTTTCCCCCCTCGCAACCACCGGCTGACTACGCGCCTGCATCACTCCAAAGTGTGAGTGACAGCTGGGTGTCTAATCTCACTGATATTATCCACAGGAATGCATATTGCCTTCAATTAACATAAAACGATTGCATAGGATTGTACTTCTTGTTTCTATATCCCTTAGTCCCTAGAGGTCAAATGACTAGCAACCCTGACACAACCTCAAAAAGGAGGTACTGTATTCTTTGGTGTTGTTAGATATCCGTGAGCACTTTCCTGTAAACAACAAGGCAAGGGTTCCGCTCCGTGATTTTTGGAAAAGGGGCAAACAATGGCCGTTAGATCTATTGACCCATAAATGAAGAAATTATATTTTTTATGGAATTTTTTGAAGGTAATTGCTCTGTTTGATATTGCCCAACAAACAGGTCAAATTAAGTTACCTAAAGAGGTTATGGGATCTCTAGAAATCACTAACATGTGTGGCAATAGGTTCTACATTATATGGGTACAATTAGGTTTGAAGTCATTTGACGTTTGAATTGATATAAAAGTATCATAATGTACAGGTGACTAGATGATTTTCACAAAGTGTTTTCGTATAACCACATGGAGGAGTAACTCCTCATTAAAGGACTCATACCAACACAAACCTGGTCGGTAAAAAAAGATCTCATGAAGAACACACTACCAAGAACATGCATCAAATGAACCACTGGTCAGGGAATATTCTAATTTTATTACTTGATTGTTTAAAATTTTTGCAAAAAAAGAAAATTTACAGAAAAAAATAATCTAAACACTCAGGCACATTTTTTGCCAAACTAATTATTTGTTTTAGCCCATCACTGGAGAAAAAAATAATCGGTTAAATTTACAACGTAATTCTGCTTTGGCAGCATGATTTTGTTGCCTCTTGAATATATTTTGTGAATAAAAATAAACTCATGACATGGTTGTTCCCTGTTAAGTGGTATCCATAACATGATACATTTTGCCAGTCTTACGACTACGGCAAACACCCTTGTTGGTAGAGTTTCAAAAATGTGGTATTTGGCGGCCTTTGTTTTGGGTCACAATCTTGAAATTTAATCCCCTCTTAAATCTTTAAATATAGGCCATGTGTGTCTTTTTATCATCCCATTAATACCATAAATATTGGTTTTCCTTTCCTCTGCTTTACTAAGAAAAACACACCTCCTTGTACAATTTCGCTAAATATGGCATATTTTGTGGCCATTTTGTTTTTTAAAAATCTAAATGCTTCAATGCTGATGGACTGTCAGCAATTGATTTCTTATAATGGGTTGTTCTAAGGAAGCCAAATCCACCAAAAAACTAACTATATATAGTTTCTAAGTAAACTGGCTGGCAACCCAGACTATATTGATTTACCTCTCATTTTAAAACCTAATTCCTACAAATTTCAAATATGTTGAACTCTTTGGGTGAATCACTGATAGTGTAATTCAACATGAAATTTCAAACTTCTACCCCACCACAACATAATTACCGATAGTGAAACCCCCAGATTTGAACCGCATCATGGAAAAAAAATTGGTACACTTGATGCAATATTATTTAGAATCATTACATTCCTCACAACTGAGATCTGATTTAGAGAGGCATCTAATTGTTTCATTAGAAAGCAGTGGTCTTCCCTTTACTCGATCTCCATCCTCCCCCCCCCCCCCATCACTCAATGTTGGGAGACCTGGTGAGACTGCTGAAAACATAGCCGATACAATTGCCTGGGGGAGAGGGGGGTAATTTTCTTCCTAAAACAGATGAAGTGTTCCAACATTTTTTTTCCATGATCCACTTCGCTCTCTCATGGGGACAAATGTGGGAACCAATCTTCCTAATGCCAGACTGAGAGGAGCATACTTTGAAGAAGGACTGATTACATTGTTTTTAACAAAAGAAGCTTAAAGATATCTAGAGTGAATGCATTATTATGCAATGACAATCATAATTTCACACCCTAGCGAGGGTGTGCAGGGTCGACGCAACCCAAAAAATGGCAGTTAATGCTAATTGACCCATAAATGAGAAGAAATTATCATTTTTTTATGGAATTTTTTGAAGGGAATTGGCTCTGTTTTGATATGGCCCAACAAACAGGTCAAATTAAGTTACTATAAGGTTATGGGATATCTAGAAATCCACTAACATTGTTTGGCAATAGGTTTCTGACAATTAGATGGGTACAATGATGGTTTGAAGTCATTTTAAAGTTTGCAATTGATATGAAAAGTATCAAATTGTACTAGGTGACTAGATGATTTTCACAGAGTGATTTTCGTATAAACCACATGGAGGGAGTACTCCTCATTAAAGGACTCATACCAAAAAAACCTGGTCAGGGAAAAGATCTCATGAAAGAACACATACCAAAGAACATGCATCAAAATGAAACACTGGTCAGGGAATGATTCTAATTTATTACTTGCGTCTAGATATCTTGAAACAGCCATTTAAAGAAAAAAATAATCTATACTCATGGCACATTTGCCAAACTAATTATTTGTTTAGCCATCACTGAGGAAAAAGAAATCGGTTAAATTTACAACGTAATTCTGCTTTGGCAGCCATGTATTTGGTTGCCATCTTGAAATATATTTTGTGAATAAAATATAACTCATAGACATGGTTTGTTCCCTGTTAAGTGGTATCCATAACATGATTACATTTGCCAGGCTTATACTACGGCAAAACACACCTTGTTGGTGATATTTCACAAAAATGTGGTATTTTGGCGGCCATTTTGTTTTTGGGTCACAATCTTGATATTTATCCACCATCTTGAAATCTTTAAATATAGCTTGTGTCTTTTATCATCCCATTAATACCATAAAATATTGTTTTCCTCTGCTTTACTAAGAAAAACACAACCTCCTTGGTAAAATTTCGCTAAAATATGGCATATTTTGGTGGCCATTTTGTTTTTTAAGAATATCTAAAATTGCTCAATGCTGATGGACTGTCAGCAGTTGATTTCTTATAATGGGTGGTCTAAGGAAGCCAAATCCACCAAAAAACTAACTATAGTAATATTTTCTAAGTAAACTGGCTGGCACCCAGACTATATGGATTTATCCTTCATTTTAACCTATTCCTACAAATTTCAAATATTTTGACTCTTTGGGTGAATCACTGATAGTGTATTCAACATGAAATTTCAAACTTCTACCACACCACAACATAAATGACAGATAGTGAAAATCCTCCCAGGATTTGAACCGGCAATCATGGAAAAAAAATTGGTACACTTGATGCAATATTATTAGAATCATTACCATGCTCACAACTGAGATCTGATTTAGGCATCTAATTGTTCATTAGAAAGCAGTGGTCTTCCCCTTTACTATATCCCCCCCCCCCCCATCACTCAATGTTGAAGGACCTGGTGAGACTGCTGAAAACATGACTCAGATCAACATTGCATTGGGGGAGAGGGGGTAATTTTCTTCCTTAAAACAGATGAAGTGTACCAACATTTTTTTTCCATGATCCACTTCGCTCTATCAGGGGGACAAATGTGGGAACAAATCTTCCTAATGCCAGACTGAGAGGAGCATACTGAAGAAAAGGATGATTAAATTGTTTTTAACAAAAGAATCTTAAAGATATCTAGAGTGAATGCATTATTATGCAATGAACTAATCAATAAATTCACAGCCGTAGCTAGGGTGTGCAGGGGTGCGACGCAACCCCAAAAAATGGCAATCTGCAAAAAGGTCCGCTTTATCGTGCTGAAGTTTGCCGCTTTTTTGCCTCCAATGCCGGCCCCAGGAATATTTGAATCGAGGTTCAACTTCTAATAGATAAAATTTCCAGAAAAGTAATGGTTTTATGCCATAAAATTAATGTTCAAATTGACAAAAATCACAGAGCTTCCGGAGGCTTCACCCCTGGACCCCAACCAGGGGCTTTGCCCATGGACCCCAGCAGAGGCCCTAAGGCAGGCCCCTGCACCCTACCTGTTAGTTCTCACGCTTCATGCTCAAAAGGTCCACTTCTGGAAAATTCGCACACCCCAAATACATTCCTGGCTACGTGGGCCTGAATTAATATCCAAACAATGATTACTCCATAGATTATGCTGTTGGGGGATGGGGCAACTCTTATCAGGCATTTTTGGGAATTTAACTGGGAAAATTATGGGAACCAACCATAAAGCTCTATCAGGGGGACAGAATTGTTGGGAAAAAACATCTTCTTATGCCAGACGAGAGGGGGAAACATTACTAAAAGAATCCGTGTGAAGATAACTGAGGGTTATGTTCGAAGCCATCAGTTTACTTTTGAACAATGCGTATTTATGTTCTATCTTATGCTGAAACCAAGAGTAAGACAGAGACAACACAACTGTTTAGAATTAACATTTACAGTGCTACATGTATTTTATTGGCAATTATGACATTTATTACATGACAAGGAGCAACATTTTATACCTATTCTTATTTTAATTTTTAATAAAGAATGTCCTGAAGTTGATTTTCAATGGCAAATATGTTACAGGGGCCGACTTACAAAAAAAAAATGAGATTTTTATATCATCTAAACCATCAGCCTTAGTAATCTACGTGTACCTAATCTTACGTGCAAATTCGGTCGTTTCTGAAAGAAATTCACAATTTTGTATTTTATGTCCGTAAACAGACAGAAATTACAGCACAGTGGTCTATGGGACCGTGGGAAACAAGCAATTGCTCATATTAAACACAAAACCGCAAGATTGGGATCAACTCAAATTTGGGAATATGCTTTTCTCAAGGATATCTAGTGAACAATGAATAAAATAGAAGTTGCTGGAATCACGAAATGCACCTTTAATGTTGATATTGGGATAGCCAATATCAGGATAGCCCAAACTGGACCCAAGTGTCTCAGATAATTGGCCATAACTCTTGAACCAGATCTCCAAATTACGCCAACTAAAATCCCATGAAAGCTGGGATATTCCTGAAAAAGAATCAGTTTACTTCCAGATAGTACAGGCTTCAGTTTTCTGCAAAAAAATATTTTTGATTGTTTATTTTTAGGGGACAGTGTAGTTCAGTAATTTGTTATTTATAACAATGAATATGCCAATTTTGTCAAAAATGTAAGGTGAAAACATGGAGTACACATTAATAGCAAAAGTAATAGATCCAATAGTAAATATTGCAGACAATTCTTTCATTTAAAGATGTATCTTTTTTTTTCTTCTGAACAGACCAAAACTGGACCAGTCACAGCCCAAATGAAAGAGATTCTAGATGAATTCAGTACAACTATGGAAAAGGTTGTGCAGCATACCATCCAAGAAGAGCACAGAGAAATAAGGAAAGAACAGACAGACGTTTGCCATCTTTTAACCCAAGAAGTCAAAGGAATCAAGAAAATGCTAGTCAGTTCTGATCAACATGCAGGTATGACAAAATTTATTAAAGGGATTAGCAGCGATTTGCTAATCCGAAACATCGAAAAAAATCATCAAAATTCATATTTTTATATTTTTGTTACTGGCATGGCTATGCGAACATGACCTGCAAGTCGGTTGGCTTGAAATCTGTGTATTAAAGACAAGGCAGTACTTTTATCTGAATCTGTAATTTCTATACGTGCGCATCAAAATTCCGACTTGAGATCAAAAAAGCCTTTCCTGGTGAATATCACAGATTTTCATCGTGATATTGTGCACCATGATCAATGCAGTTTGACCTCAAACACAAACATTATTGATCTATGTTTATTTTTGTACTGGTGTAAACCACAATAAGCTGTTTAGTGCAGATTTTGAGATGCCGTCGCTGTATGTCTATTTTCGGGAGACGGTATTACAAATTTCCTTAAATACTTAATTTTTTTCACTATTTGGTGGTTTGTTTCAACATTAAAGCAGTTAGATGGAATTGTACACACTTATCCCTGATTAATAAGTTTAAAAAATGCATTTCCACATTTTTTCGATTCTCTCGCATTATCGCTGCTAATCCCTTTAAGCGTTATAAGGCATATTGCCTTTGTGTTCAATTTACCCAGGAGCTAGCAGACATTTGTAATACATCTCAAGTAAAAAAAAGTGTCTAACCATAAGCATTCAGAAAAGGTATAGTTTGTAATACCTACAGCCTAAAGTTTCAGAGTTATAGGCTAAAAACAGCAAAAATCAATAAAAAAAGGGTCAATTTCAGTTGTACAGGAGTCAAATTTTAAAGTTGCTCTGATTTGGATAAAAGATGGTGCAAATTATTGGTGGAGTTCATAGGATTAAAATAAGGAATAGTTTTAAATGCTTAGTTACCTATGTAGGGGCACAGGTCAACGTCCATTGCATTCAATCGGGCTTTACCTTGTTTCCCCCTACTTTGGCAACTAAGCATTTGGGACACTCAAAATTATTATTTTATCCTATGAGCTCCACTAAGATTTGCACCATTTTGTATCCAAATTGGACACTTTAATTTGACCCCTATACAAGGTGGATCAAAAGAGTTATACTCGTTTTGTTAATAAAATTTTTCTACGCATGACCATTTTTACCAAATTTGACTATCCACATAATTTTTTTTAATTCGATGTAGAACTTTGCATTGAGAAGTTTGCTAACTTAAAGCAATAAATATTAGCACATTTTTGAGAGCCCCCCAATTTGTCACAAAATTTTGGGAGATTTTTTTACATGGTTGCATGGTAACGGGCTAGTAAACTATACCGTGAAGGGTTAAGCTCAAAAATGTCTGTGTGTCACAACGAAGGAATTTGTACGAAATACTTATTATCGGGGATCCCCGATAATAATACACGGGCTGCTGGAAACGGCCCTTCCTATGTGAAATAGCCGGCAAATAGCGCCAATGTTGTTGTCTACGCTCATCTTATGTTTTAAATAGTTCAGGCAAGTCAAGTGAAAGGTTATTTTCTCGAGTGGCACTATTTCATCATGGACGGACTAAACGTAGCATTTCCAGCTCTGCGTTAGGAAGTCAATCGGGATCCCATTCTAATTACAAATCCCTTATTTTTGTGATAATACGCATTATTTAGCATTCTCGTTCGCAGTATAGTTCCTAGACAATTACCAACGTAACGTGCAAAAATAAATCAAATTTTAAATTGGGGGCGATCTTCAAAAAATGTGCCATTATTGCTTTAAAGATAGTACCCCCCACCCCATTTTTTTTCACTCTGTCAACGGAATCACATTTTGTGGATTGGCCAAAGAGACTTTGGATGAGGCTATACAAGTACATCATGACATGCTTTGCTTGCTTTGATACCGTTTGTTGTAAACCTTCAAATATCAAGGAAAGTGTCAAACTATTTCATTATTCTGAAATCAATAACAAATATGGAATCTTACACCAACAACCAAATTTTGTTGAAGCATTATTTCAATGAAGTTCGAATATATATCCTTTCACCACGGAAACGTCGACTCAAATATGTATTAATCCTATGCAACACATCCAGTTTTGACCCACATTTGTCACCGACGTAATCTATGATGGGTACTTTTTCGACCCTCTCAGGGTCTGTGGTATAAACGACTGGTAATGAAGACTACAATCCTCTGAGTCAAACCAACATCCATCAGGACCCTTGGAATGTGTTAGGATTTTGTCTACAACTTCCCTAAAGTTTTAGGGAAGTCTTCCGTTAGACCAATCTTAAGCCCACACACGATAAAGGCTTATGGTAATACCGATCAATCGTTAGCTTTTATTTGGTGTAAGCGATTAGCGATATTACACCTGACCAATCAATGCAGCCATGTCAGTACGGCGGGAACACATGAAAACGCTGACAGACCACCCTGGGAGATATGTCTGACCGCAAAACCCTCA
>JAMKCH010007026.1:0-58441 GCA_023653785.1 Ophioderma brevispina
ATATATTTTATACTTTGACACTGTCACATTTTAAAGGGAAAATCATAGTGATTTTGGAATGGGAATTCGAAGCCATAACTGCAAGTATGAAAAGTAATAATACAAATCTGAAACAGCATCTACGGCATTGCGTCAAGTTATCTTTCTTAACCAATTAAAAAAAATTTGTCCATTTGTGACTGCAAAATCGTAATATTGCTTCATAAAAGTTTCACCCACATCATGAGAAAACAAACATTGTATAGCGGTTAAACTGTTACCAAAAACTTTGCCATGGCAACATGTGTACGAGACCACGGACTGACAATCGGGGAGTCCACCTTTAATTAATTCCTCGAGTCTCAAGTGAAGTTTCATTTGTCTTTCGCTGGCCCCCAATCATAGAGGTAGGAATGTTTGTAGTGTTTGGTCCTTGTAATTAGGCTAGATTTGTTCCCAAAATATTGGGATCTGTTATTATGTCCAAAAAGCTTTTTGGTTTGTGCAACGTTTAATCAAATAAGCCCAAACATACTTGTTAGACATTTTTATTTTCAAAACAGTGGTGGTGTAGATGAAAGGCAGTAAGGGCATGTGGTGGGACCCCCCCCCCTCCAAAAAGTGTGAATCCTTAATCTTGATCTCAATTCTACGACCCGTGGATGTGCGATTTTTGCATGAACTTTATGGAAATTCCCTGCCCCCTAAGTTAAATTTGCCCCGCGAGCCCCCCCCCCAAAAAAAAAACATTTCTGGTGCTGCGATTGTTCATCTTAAACGATTGAGGTTTTACTTTTATTGGGGTGCTTTGCTCCCCCCCCCCAAAATATTGCTCAGTAAGTTAATATGCGAACCCCCTTCTTCCTCCCACAGTATTCGCTCTGTGACATGTTGCCCCGAACCAGCCCCCCCCCCCCCCCCGCCCCCCAAGATGTATTGAAACAAAATGGCAAAAATAAATTGATATAGGCCAGGCCTAGCCCTAGGCCTACTTGTTGAATTAAATGCTCCATGGATACTGAATTTTTCATCTGTATATGTCCTAAAAACATGAAGACTATGAAATAGATTTTGATTAGGCTTACATTGCAAATAACAACGTCTACGAGATCAATGTTAATGCTGAATGGCAGTGCATCAGCATTGCATCGATGTACATTACAATGCTTGGTAAATATGCGATGGGACGTCCATTTTACAATACTTTGTACACGTATCTGTGCTTAAAACATGTAGTTTCTTCTCTGAAGTGAAAATCGGATATCGCCAGGGGTCTCATTTATAGTATTTCACCAAAATGTGGCCAACGTCGGGACAAAATTGAAAAAACGGGCAACTTCGTACACTGTGAAGTTTGGTGCCATGGTTTAGATACGGCATTTTATTTCCAATTCAACTTAGATTTTGTCTCCAAATATACTTTAAGAAATACGTCGCTACAAAACATTCAAGTTTTTAAAAGCCGAAAAGTACGAGTTAAAACTACAATCAATGTAATCATCTTAGGAACATGCTATCTCGCTTTCTAATAAATGACCACAAATGATCCGAAATGATCTTGTTTTACCTTGAAGACGATTGACGTTGACGTGGTTCCATGTCTAAAAATAATCAATACTCAGTATTTAATTGTAAACATTTATGCCAAGTTTCATGCTTTTATAAAGAAATGCACAATTCTTACAATATATGTCGCTATCTGCTTAACTATGTACATCGATGCAATGTTGATGCACATGCTATCAGCATCAATATCGATCTCGTGTTGTATTGTTCCAATACAATAGTTTTACGACCTGTTTTACGAGGGCGGCGATGATCATCGGTCAAAGGGATTTGGGAAGAGCTTTCTCCTTCTCTCCTACCTCCATGTACAGAGCATTGCATCAAACAATTATAGGTGAGACATTGCAAAAAGTTAAAAAGAAAAATAGCAAGGCACAAATAGAACTGTGACTATTGCAAAGTAAGACACAATGCGATATTACTAAATTATGTACTAATACAGAACAAGTGCAGTTGGCCAAAGTATAGTCACCTACAGAATCAAATTGACACTGCAAATTGCCTTGCTTGAAGAATATTTGTATTAATAGCTCTGGAAGATCTTCGCTGTTATTCCGGTACTAAGCAAATCGCAATAAAAGGAAACAAAATCCTTTACCATTAACGGGCACTTCAAAAGATTTCGCTTGAAAAGTGAAGCAGGTATATATGAAAGTACAATACACCTTCATATTTTTTACTCCATAAAACTGGACTTTAATACACTTGTGTAACGAATAGATACCTAGCTCATATTGGTTAATGATATTTTCGTACGTGCTTTATATGTCACTGGCCATTTGAAATTAATAAACATAATTTCGTTCTTTTCCAAACATAACATAATATAAAGCCTGTAAGTTTTTGTCAAAAATTCTGTGCATCAATATCATGCAAAAAGATTTTGGATTAGAGTTCTTGTGCATTAAAACGTTGGGCAAGAACATCACTTTGGTCAGATGAACTTTCATCGATGAATGACATGTTTTAAAAAATTTGAAACACATAAATATTTTGAATAAGAGTTTGATGCTCAACGATTGTTAAAATAAAAAAAGAGCATGTTGAGCGCTGCCACCATATTGTAATAAACGTGGTTTATGAAGGTCGAGCGAAAAGTGCCCTTGAAAGCGTCTCAGGAAGAATTTCCTGACCTGCACACGCATGGGCGGCTCATACAAACGACTCTCGGGTTCTCTGGGCTTAGGACCAGACCTGGCGGGTACACCGGTTTTATGGGATCCCAACCTTCCCCACTTCCATCAGAGATAAATTTAATTACGATCATCAAAGATTGAGCCAATTGCTGATTACACACAATTTGCACACCCCCTTGTTGCCATGACATACATGTATTTTCATGAGACTCCTGCTTTATTTTTCACAGAGATCAACACGTCACCCCTCCTTATAAAATTACGACATGGTTTTTTTTTTTTAAAAAAAGGTTTTGTTTTTTTTGTTTTTTTCATCGCTGATCAATCCTGTATTAATTGTGCAATGATAATCGACAATTGCATATTTGCAGTTCAAATGAATGTAAAATTTACATTATACTTAAATCTGTTTTAAACAGTTCATGTCTTCTTTTGAATGGCAATTACAAAATCAAACCAATATTTCTCATGACCACAATACACTTTTCATAAATGCATCTTTTTTACATTAGATCGTTATTTAAAATTTTAAAATCTAATGGTTTATTTAGTAATACACGTCTCATAAAGGCAGTCACCCTCACTGTTACGGCTCAAGCTTCAGGTAACACTGAATGAAGAAGAAGCCGATTTCTGCCGCGTGTAACCTCCACTCACAGATCGAATTCCTAAAACAACAAAGTGCATGATTTTAAAAATCAAAATTTTTTATATTATTTAGTTTTTTTCAATTATCAATTGAACTTTTGAAAGAGGTAATTCGGTCGAAATTCTACTTATTTATTTATTATAACCAAAATTCACAAATTTTTATATGGTTATCTTTTAATAACCTACTTTTAAATCCAAAAAACACAGTCTGAACTGGATCAGAAATCATTGGAGGGTCTGACAATTTTTGTTTTGGCAGGCTTCGAAAATATAACCAAGTAGCGAAATAATGACGATTATGAGTCGCCTCTACTGATCTCCAATTTGAAACAAAACAAACACAATACATCTTAGTTGAAATCTGTAAATTTAATTCAGGCAAAACTTGTTTAATTTCAACCTGCAAACGTTGCGATTCAAACACAACATTTTTTTTAAAAATATTAACTGCATAAAAATAAAAATAAATTCATGCAGCGAAGTGGTCATTGATTTTACTATTTTTTTTTTTTATCTGTGATTTGCCAACTTTTTAGCGTTATAATTTGCCACCATTTTCTGGACCCATTTTCTTCAAATTGAAACATCAAATTCAATCCAGGGCAATACCGAACTCTCACTTCGTATTTTGTCCAAATTTCTGCTTCACTCACAAGCAAAAATATTGATTCCAACGATCTAGTCGCCCAAATACCACACAATCGCCATATATATTTTCCAGTTATCTATAAGAACTAACTATCGCCGTTGGTCACAGCATACCTGGCGTACTATCTATTTTTCTGATAAAAAAAAACCACCTTTTCCAACGCTTGCCTCTTCACTCTGAGCGTTACATCCACTTTCGCCTCTGCCACCTACGAGAGAATGAATTCACCATATCCGGTTCCATGGCAAGTAAAATTGGCATAATTTTCCAATTTATAATCAACCTTAACAGCATTGATATCCCATAAGAAACAAACTCTAATTAATTAAACTAATAACCTGATTCATGGGTGACTCCCATGCTCCAATGGCAAACTTTTAAAAATCAAACCACGACACCATCATTCTAACGGGGCATATACACAGGTTCTATAATTGTTTCCACACACGCTGGCCACCATGTTAATTAAGAGAAAAATAAAACATGTGGAGAACAGCCACCATATGTAATCAATGTGGTTTATAAAGGGTTAGAGGAGAAGTGACCCGAAGCGTATCAGGAAGGAATTTCTGAACTGCACACTGTCATGGGCGGGGCATCATACAAACGACTCTCTGAGGTCTCTGGGTTTGGACCCCAGACTCTGGCGGGGTTATTGTTAAACCGGTTTTATGGGATGCCAACCTTCCCCCTTCCCTCAGAGATAAATTAATTAAACGATCATCAACGATTGAGCCAATTGCTGATTAGCAAACCCAATTGGCACACCCCCTGGTGTCATGACATACCGTTGTATTTCATGAGACTCCAGGGCAGACGAATTAATATCGAATATTAGATCGCGTCACAAGGGCGAATATTGTACAATTAACACTGTTCTATACACTTTGATATTGCCTTGCCCATTCCAAAAAGTCAAACTTTATAAACGTTATATGTATAAATAGGCTTCATGAGATTGGCAAAACTTATATAATAATGTCTTTGTTTAGTTTCTTCATTCAATGAAGTCTTCCTCCAACGTTGATTTCTACATCTGATTCCAGAGGGGTGTTTTGAATCAATCCCATAATGCATTGGCAATGTGTCCTATACTGTACTGTACTAAGCACACATCAGTACTTAGGGAGAAAAAGTATTCCACGAGTTTAAGGACCAATGAACATTTATTATAATGCTAAAATCCCTAAGTACTAACGCTGTGTCAGCTAAAATTAGTTTTCATCCTTCATGTAAGCACTCGTGGTCAGGAAAGAAGTCTGCCGTCCACACAGTTTAGTTTATTACCGGTATTAACTAAGTCTGATGGATTTTTTTTTAAATCCGCTAATCCCCCCACGCTATTGTACCCTATTGTTTCGTCCTCCACATGCGGTCGACTACTCACTATAGGCCCAAGAAAAAAAGTTTGTCTCAGAAGATCGCGCGCATTAGTTGAAAATTGGTTTTTGACTGCAATATGTTTTTTTATTTAGATTTTCTTCACTTTAACATTTTTGGTAAAAATTTCAGGAAAAAAATGAAAATTTGGCCGCGAAGCGGCCAAAACAAAAAATTAAAAGGTGGAAAATGCATGAACAAGAACGAACAACCGCTTTCGCACTTTTTTTTCCTGATGACACGTAATAATAATAGCACAGCGCTGTGATCTTGATGAAATGGCGCTTTATAAAGCCAATGTATTATTATTATATTTATTAACATTTTTCTAAAAAAAAAACAACTCATACTCGCATTGCGATTTTTCACATTTCTTCTGATGACAAACTTGTGTTTTTTTTTTTTGGCCTTACCGGACCAAATAGTCGGTTGTAGTGTCGGTATATAAATTTGCAGTGTGACGCGCATCGGGTCTCTATCGGACCTAATTAGGCTTAAATCCGACGATTTAATGCCGAAGAAGAGCAGGTTAAGTCCGGTCTTAAAGTTACGACCGGTACAAGTAAAGTACGTGTGGACGTTTTATGATACAGCACGGACGCCGTGGCTTTACTCGGGGTGGGCGAAGTGGCGACTCGGGCACCCTTGGAAAAAAATGGGGAGAAATTTTGAGCAAGGGAGAAAAAGTGGGCAAGGAAAAGGGAGGAAAGAGTAAAGAGAAGAGGAGAGCCCATGTAGAAGCCGTGTTTTGATGATAATATGTTTTACAATGCTGAGGCTGACACCGTCTCATTTTGCGACTCAAAGAATAGTCATCCGGCGAGCGAAGCGAGGATATTAAACGTTTCCCGAATCCTACATTAATTGTTTCCAAAATCCTGGATACCCCACTGATTCGGGTGAAAATTAATCTTTGCCCGCATGCAAGGGAGAATCTTCAGGTCCTTGCCCACACTTTACTAGAGGTCTAGTTACACGTTTACACCCCTGATGGAAAGCCAGCTCAGCATTCTGCATGTTTCGAATGTACAACCAAAACAGGCTTCTTCTTACCTCGTCCTCTTCGAGCAAGGTTAAGCCTGATCGGTTTACGGTTAGCATCAAGGTGAAGATTTAGTTTTCGATTTTTTTAATTGTCATAAAAAAAATAAAAAAAATAAAAAAAGTTATCTAATTAGTAACACTGACGGATTGGCGCCTAGATAGCGATTAACCTCCCTTTTGAAACTCTGCAAGTCCTGGTTTGATGCTACTTGAGCAGGAAGGGCATTTCATAAGCCTACAGAGAATGGGAGAAATGGTCTTCTGTGGGAGACCAAGTTGGACCTTGGGACTTTCACAGTAAGGTCATGAGACCTGACTGAGCGCCTAAGGCGAGGATCAACTGAAAGCAGCTCAGGTAGCAGCTGGCTGAGGAGATCTGGTGCTTGTCCATAAAACATGCGGTGGAAAAGAGTGACAATTCCTACTGCCCTGCGATGACCAAGTGGTTGGATGTGATGAGTGGTGAGTTCACTCTCAGGGATACCAATGATGGAAATGGCACGTCTCTGGATTGCATCTAGTTTGGATAGTGAAGTGGGTGTTGTTCCACACCATGCTGAGCTTGCATATTCCATGTTGGATCGAACCCTCGATTTATATATAACAGCCCTATCAGTTGTCTCAAGTGTTGAAATCACTTTAAGGATTATCCCTAATATCTCAAGTTACTTGGGCCATGGTTTAAAAAAGTTACAAGGGGTGGTAGGAGACCTTTGGATCAGGCCATTTTGTAGCGGATGTGTTAAAAAAACAACATCACAGACGGACTTTTATTTCACTATAATTAATTTGGTCTTAGTTTTTTTTTACTTTCAAACTTTCTAAGTTTTTTTTTTAATATTATAGCTTGAGCATTATTCTAAGGAAACCCAAAAAATATTAGAAAATATTTCTGCAGAAATAGTTCTGTCACACGGTTGTTAGCATTTTGATGCAATATTGTCCATACGTGATGACAAAAAGAATGTACAAAGTGGTTTTATTCCTTAGCAGGTCAGAAATTAGAAAAAAAACGCTGAGCTATCTCACTTTATATTGACCTGCACTACGTGTGAATGAAAGTTTAAACCTTAATCAATTAAATATATCTACACCAAAATTGAAATTGAAAATCATGACGGACGGACACTTTTTCATCACGGATGGACATTGCATTACTTTTGTATTGGTTGTCACATAAAGTATCATTTTCACCAAAATGAATTTATTTTGCCATTTATTACCTTGTTATAGGGTCATTGTGAGAGTTTTTTTCAATGGTGTTTAGTTTCCTGTACATGAATAAAAAGCTAACATGTTTCTTTCAATTTTAATCATTCTAACCTTCTTTGGGTGAAAGTTTATAACTCCGATGCCAGTTGCCATGAACCACTTACGTTCAGCTAGTACCGGTAATAAGCTTATCGGACTTAAAGTTATGTCGGATCTAAGCGCTAATACCGTTAAATGCGCGTCCACACTACCAAATTTAAGTACGATACTAATACCGACAGAATTTAGATCCGATCAGTGCGCGTCCACTTGGCCACTTTAAGTCCGACGCTAATACCGATCAGAGTTAGAACCGGTAATAAGTGACTTCCGACCGTGTGGACCCGACTTTAGCCTAGCATGAAATTTTTTATAAGAGGATCAAAGGATTACAACTTAGATTGTACAGCTTTATTCCGTAAAAGAGTCTTTACTCTAGTCTAACTCATGAATATCTTACACCAAGAACACACCTAAAATTAGCATAAAAATTTGTGTTTTTATGTGTTAGGAATAGGATTTTTGTGAGATCACATGACCCTATTTTTTTTTTTTTTTTTTTTCTTAAGGCACCATTTGTGGCACTTAAGAATTATGTTTCTGGGGTTCCTGTCACTCTGTCTACATATTTAATCACTCAAACCTTTTGTACTTGAGATGTGTTACAAATGTCTGCTAGCTCCTGGGCTAAAATGTCTGCTAGCTCCGGGTTATTTGTATTGGTTGTCACATAAAGTATCATTTTCACCGTGTGGACCCGACTTTAGCCTAGCATGAAATCTTTTATAAGAGGATCAAAGGATTACAACTTAGATTGTACAGCTTTATTCCGTAAAAGAGTCTTTACTCTAGTCTAACTCATGAATATCTTACACCAAGAACACACCTAAAATTAGCATAAAAGTCTGTGTTTTTATGTGTTAGGAATAGGATTTTTGTGAGATCACATGACCCTATTGAGGTGAAATTTCCCAAAGCTGGTGCATTGTCGGATTGACTCAATACACCCTCTGGTCTGATTTCAAAGAATTGTCTTATTCCCAGCTTATGACACTAACCATGAGTTCCTTAAGCTAAAATAGTTAAATTAGAGAGGGAATAAAGTTATCGAAAAGGATTTTAACACTTAAGTGACCCCCCCAAAAAGGGGGGGGGGGGGGGGGGGGTTCTTCTATAGACCCAACATTTGTTTTTTGTTTTTTTTTTCGATTTCTTGGTCTACGCAATCCAATTTTTTCAAGGAGTTTTTTGCTAATGGTTTGATTTATGAAACGTTCTCCTGATACAAAAATAAATTTAAAATCGCCCACGGTTATTAGAATAATAGGGGGATCCCTAGGGACCCCCCCCCTTGGGCATTAACGGAAGTGAAAAACTCAAGATATTTAATAATTAAAATTAAAGTAATTAAATCTTGGGATTATTTGCTTAGATATATACCTCTTAGGGAGGTGGTAATTAATTAATAATTAATTAATAACCCTTTTAAATCAAATAACCTCGTATATGATGATAGCATCAATTTTAATTTTGTCATTGCCGTGCTCTTAATGTGTAAGTCTATGGAAAAATTACGGCGATTTTGAAGTTCTGTAGAAAAAATAAAGATGTATAAATTCGGTTATTTGCAATGATTATTTTAATTGGTGATTAGAGTATATATAATAATTATTTTGGTTCAAAACCTTATTATTGGAGTTGCTGAGGATGGAATTGTGCGAACCACTCTTTTTCGAAGAGTGACAATTTCAATGGCAATACGGATCCTAGGTCAAGGTCGGAATTTCCATTTTATTGTTGGGTATGTGGTTCTTACGGACCCCCATTTATTGTTGTTAGTGTCAGGATCAAACTCCCACGGGAAAGTGGTTATTCTGGGTTGGGTCCGTAGGAAACCCCCCCCCTTCCTGGGCCACTAATGGAAGTTTTTTGCTTGGGCACTTAAGTGTTAAAATGGATGTAACCAGGCTTTTTAGGGGGCGGATTTGCTTTCTAAAAGACGGGATTTTTCCCAAATTCGCTTCCCCCCGAATTTGCAAAAGTGGCCTTTTTTACATTTTGGGGTACAAAAAGCGCAAAAAAAACCTAATTTATACTTTTTACGTTTTTACGTATCTTTTAGGGGGTTTAGGGGATTTTATTTCGAAAAATCCCTGAGTATCCTTTAGTAGATAAGATTTCTTTCTTTAACACTTATTAGATTGTCGCAGTGGTTGGAAATATTACAAGGGCCACTGCTATTTGGTGGTAACTGATCGTGAATGTCTCGTGAAGATGCAGGAAAGCAAGGGGGGGTGATTCGTCTTGATTCATACTTGTTGTTATAGACAAGCAACTAGAACAGTACGAGTTCATTTTTTTTTTTATTTTAGTAATAATAATGCTATTTTTTTCTTTTAGATGACACTTTAAGGACTTAAGAAGGCATGTATTTTCTATTAATTGCAATGTCGGTATTGTTAATCTGCTAGAGTCTTTGACTAGCGCAGGGTTAACAATTTCTAATATTTTAAAAGTCCGTACAAACTTGTATACGACATATCACCTCGTAGGATAGGGATTATTTCATGGTTCTAAATTAGTTCTGCTTTCTGCCCGTACACATTTCAATTTTGTAAAGGGGTATGTAATATAAAATCCAATTCGTGAGCTGATGAGATTTACAAGGATCTAGTTACATTTTGGTTTTTGTATACTAGAAGTGTGGGCCTATATACTTTCGATCCTAGTAGGGCATTCTTCAATCAAAGTAAAAACTGACAAAACACAGATATAGAACAAACCATATAGACAGGACAGACAAAAGACAGGAACCTAGCTCAGGAAGGGGGATGGGTAAAGGAATTGGAAGTGAGGGAGTGATGCGAGGGGGTTAATGGTTCTGGGAGAGAAAGCTGAAAAAAGAACAATGGGAGTTAATGAACAAAGATAGTGCAAACCAAGGAACAGTGGGCATGAGTAAGTGGATGACGATGAGTGATGGGCAAAGGTATATGGAGAGCCTGTGTGAAAATAGAACAACAAGAGTTCACGAACAAGGGAATGGTATAATGACCAGGAAATAGCGGGGATGAACGGGGTAAGCTGAAAGAGACATGGGATGATGAGTAGCTAAGGAGGGAAGACATATGAATCAAACGTGGGTGCAAAGAAGACTTGGAAATGAGAAACCTGGAGAAAAAAAAAGGGGGGTGAAAATAATACATATAACAAACAAAGCAAAATAATACTAATAATTAATTGTTTTGTCCCCCTTTGATGCCCACAATAAGTTCCACTTTTCTACGGGGTGGGGTCAATCTTAATGTTCATTTGATCTTAATGGCATCTCCCACCCACATCTTCCCCCATACTCATTATTATTTTACAAGTTATTATGGACTTTCTATAGTCGTTTGTGTTTAAATACCAAACTAACTGTAATACAACTCACGTAAAATATACAAGTTTTATAATTTGATTTGTGGATGTTTATTGTATTCATTATTGTATACTTCATATACACTGTATATCTATTCTTTTGTTTTAAACACTATGATTCGTTTTTTGTATTGTCATTATTGTAGAAGCCAGGGAAAGATGAGGTGTGAATAAAATATGTCTAATGTCTAAAAAAAATAAAAGCCGTAATAAAAAAAACGTTAATAATGAAACGATAATCACGGTAAAGAAGTACAGAGATACCTGAAAAATCAAATAACCTTTTATATGCTGAATAATCAATTTTAGTTTTGTCATGCCGTGCTCTTAATGTGTAAGTTCTTGGGGAAATATGCGATTTTGAAGTTTCTGAGAAAAATACAGATGGTATAAATCGGTATATTTTTGCAATGATTGTTTTATTGGTTATTCTAGAGTATATATAATGAAATTATTTGGTTCAAAACCTTTAATTGGAGTTTCTGAGGATGGAATTGTGCGAACCACTCTTTTTTCGAAGAGTGACAAATCAATTGGCCATAGGTCATAGGTTTTTGTTTTTTCAAAGGTCGGAGTTTCATTTTTATTGTGGGTATTGTGGTTCTTACGTGACCCCCATTTATGTTGTGTTAGTGTATTATCAACTCCCACGGGAAAGTGGTTATCTGGGTTTGGGTCCCTAGGAACCCCCCCCCTTCCTTGGGCACTAATGGAAGTTTTTTTAGCTTGGGACCAAGTTTCAAATGGATGTAACCAGGAGGATTTAGGGGGCGGATATTTGCCCCCTTTTTTAAAAGAAGGGACTTTTTCTCCAAATCATCGCTCCCCGTAATTTGGCAAAAGTTGGGCCTTTTTTAACCATTTTTGGGTGTACAAAAGCGCAAAAAAAAACCTAATTTCTACTTTTTACGTTTTTAAGCTATTTTTAGGGGGTTTAGGGGAGTATTTCGAAATCCTCTGAGTCATCCTTTAGTAGATAAGTTTCTTTATTTAACACTTATTAGATTGTCGCAGTGGTTGGAAATATTACAAGGGCCACTGCTATTTGGTGGTAACTGATCGTGTGTCTCGTGAAGATGCAAGGAAGATGTATTCGTCTGGATTTCAGGACCTTGTTGTTAGAGCAAGCAACTAGAACACGTAAGAGTTCATTTTGATTAGTAATTATATACATGCTATTTTTTTCTTTTAGAATGACAACTTTAAGTAACTTAAGAGCATGTATTTTCATTACTTTGCAATGTCGCGTATTTTAAGCTGCTAGATCTTTGACTAGCGACAGGGTGTAGGGTTAACAATTTCTAATATTTTAAAAGTCCCTACACAACTTGTTGTATACGACTTATCACCTCGTAGGAGAGGTATTATTTTCATGGTTCTCTTAAATTAGTTCTGCTTTCATGCACCGGACAATTTCAATTTTGTAATAGCGGTATGTAATATAAAAATCCCATTTCGTGAGCTGATGAGAATTACAAGGATCTAATTTACATTTTGGGTTTTTGATTACTAGAGTGGGGCCTATATAGTTTCGATCCTAGTAGGATTCTTCATCAAATAAAAACTGACAAAACCACAGAATATGACAAACCATATATACAGACAGGAACAAAAGACAGGAACCTAGCTCAGGAAGGGGGATGCGGTAAAGGAAGGAAATGGGAGAGAAAGCTGAAAAAAAGAACAATGGGAGTTAATGAACAAAGTATGTGGGAGAACCAAGGAATTCAGTTGGGGCATGGAGCGTGGAGGACGGATGAGTGATGGCAAAGGGCTATGGAGGCCTGTTGAAAATAGAACAACAAGAGTTAACGAACAAGGGAATGGGTGATAATGACCAGGAAATCAGCGGGGAATGGACGGGGTAAAGCTGAAAGAGAACAAGGGATGATGAAGTAGTAGCTAAGGATGGGGAAGACATAATGATAACACGTGGGGCCAAAGAAAAAAAGAAGACTTGGAAGCAGCAAACCTGGAAGAAAAAAAAGGGGGGGGGGTTAGAAATAAGAACATATAACAAAACAAAGCAAAATAATATAATACTTAATTGTTTTGTCCCGCCTTTGATAGCCCACAATAAGTTCCACTTTCTACGGGGTGGGGTCATCTTAATGTTCATTTGATCTTAATGGCCTCTCACACACACATCTTCCCCCCATACTCAATCATCTCATATACCCACAGTTACTCTAATGACTTTCTATAGTCGGTTTGTGTTTTTAACAATGACCAAATCTTTAACGTAAATACAAAAATCACGTAAAATATACAATTTTATTAGATTTGCAATTTGGATGTTTATTGTTATCATTATTGTTAATGACTATCCTGTATATCATTATTCTTTTGTTTATTAAAACACTATGATTCGATTGTTATTGTATTGTATTTATTGTGAATATGGAAGATGAAGTGTGAATAAAATAATGTTCTAATGTCTAAAAAAAATAAAGCCTAAATAAAAAAAACGTGAATAATGAAACGATAAGCACGGTAAAGAAGTACAGAGATACCTGAAAAAGAGAAGCTGAGCTGAAAAAAGGTAGGTTACATATGAGAGAAATGAGGGACCTAGTCATTCCTTCCTAGATGCTGAGACCATGGGACTGGATAGTGAGTAGGACGCTTCATCACACCTTTTATCTGGCGAGACGGACAATGTCGGGGTGGTTGCCAAGAGAGAGTTCGATAGCATGTAAGTCATATCAGAAATAGTATGGTTGGTAACGAAATTAAGAGTGCTTGACCCACCGGTTGTTTCCAAACTTGTGGTGTTATGTGGACCTATGGCCATAAAAGCGTCTCTTCAGAGGAGTCTTAGTTTCCCCAAATACTGTACTCACCGCACCACTCTGCAAAGACTAAGATAAATGATATTAGAAGTACTGCAGGTAATGTTGCTCTGTCTGTAGGGGTTAGGCATACCAGTGGCATGACTGGGTGACGAGTCGGTCAACTGTATACAGGATTTGTATATACAGGATGGTAATGTATGATTACAGGTCAGTCTCCTGATTTCAAACAGTTTACCTTACATAGGTTAGTTTTGTACCTACCAGGCTATTTTTGGCGAAGCAGTTGGTAACCGCATTACTTAATTTTGGGTTTTTGCCATTAATATATAGCTCTTTAAAGAACATGAGGAGATTTTCCCGGAAGAAGCGAGAAGCGCCCCCAATTTTGTTCGAACCCGGGTTTTTTTTTGATATTGGACTGCTTACAACTGTATTAGATCACACCTGAAGTGAATAAGCCGAATACGCCGTCTTTATGTAATAAATGATGATTTAGTTACTTTCTGTCGTGCACGACAGAAAGTCAAAGCACGGGTTATATGGGGAACATTACGATAGTCAGGCTGTTCAAAAACAAGGTTTGCGGTTTTCTTTTGTACTTGTTGTCCCAATAAACCTCGAGACGTTTTTGGTAGGTGGTCTACAATCGATCCAGTGAAATTTTTAGAAGAAATTCGTATCCTCAAAAAATCTCCTCCTGTCACTTTAACATTAATTTGACTAGCTTCAAAATAATATAAAACGTTTAGGTTTTCAAAATGATTTTATTGTGAACTTCAAGTGTTTCCACAATCTGCCTTCTTAGTGGTCATGCCAGTTTAAACGTTATGGTATAAGTATACAGTGCCATAGGAATACTGTGTCTATAACAAAAATTCCGGGATCCGAAATTTATTAAAAAGTTGTGATTTCTTTTATAGGCCTAAAGGGGACGTCGATTTGAGCTTAGGCTATTGTGATTAGTAAGTTAGACAAGCATTATGTACTGCAAAAAATACGATTGTGGAAATCTCAGAGACGGACAGGGGTAGGACTGCCAACCTACAGCAAAAGCGAATTCAAAAACGGCCATCAACATTCGGCGTAAACGTAAAAATTCGAGAGTGTTAGTCTGTTTCAAAGAGGAGGGCGCTCTCACGCATATCGAGCGGTTACAGATTTGGAGAAAGACTAGGTTCTATGTCACGATTATTTAAAATCTAATGATGGTTATTGAAAAAAATTTACACTATTTTGACAGCGTGGTGTTTTGTTATCCACTAATCCCGACGGATTTCGAAGAGTCACTCATTTTCCAAAATTATCACGATGCGTGCGAAATTTTAAATGTTACTGTGTTAATGTATACTAACGGTGTTCGTCTCTCCTTAACCATTTGCCCGGGACCGGGGGAACCTGGGTAGACGTGACCCGATTGAATTTCTAATTAATATTCAAAAAACAAAAAAACACGCGTTTTTTTTTTAAAAATCAGAACTCATTTTGGCCCCTAAAAATGAGTCATTTCAAAGTTTGATTTGATTGTAGTGTTTCCCCTCTTAAAATAGCGTCACGCACCCCCTTAGACTTTCTAATGATTTTTTCTAGATTTTTGCTAACTTCTTTGCATTCGTTTTAAGAATATATATGCTAACCTTTTGCAAAACTGCCCACAAAACCCCCAAAAGACAATGAAAACTATATGGGCATCTCTACAAACTAATCGTGCAAGTCCAAGATGTGGATCAAGTCTAGTAGACGTGTGCGCGCCCGCTCGTATGGTACAAAGTTAGTCACGCTCGCTA
This sequence comes from Ophioderma brevispina, assembly GCA_023653785.1. Classification (NCBI taxonomy): domain Eukaryota; kingdom Metazoa; phylum Echinodermata; class Ophiuroidea; order Amphilepidida; family Ophiodermatidae; genus Ophioderma; species Ophioderma brevispina. The sequence goes on from JAMKCH010007026.1 coordinate 15,656, forward strand.
AAAAAAAAATTTCACAATGAGAAGCGTGAAATTCATCGGACAGTCGGATGCAAAACCGGTCGATTTTTCGTTTATAATTTAACCATTTTGGAGCTTGGAATTATTTTTATGAATGTACGACAATTCAGGGAAACCGAAGTCAACCAGCTGTTTGCCGATATGTGTGAATTTGAGAGCAGGACAGGAGGAAGACATAGCACTAATTTATGGAGGTGGGACAGCGTTGTGCAGTGACGGCCAAGGCGTATAGGCATTTCGTTTGTAATTTGAGCTGTGGTGAACCTATCACATTACAGTGCCGGGCGGTAAATTCCAATTTACCCTGCATTTGTAAATTGTAGGTTCGCTACTCATAGACATCGATAGAGGAGACCCAGGTTTACACAGGAAAACGCCTTGAAAAGGGGCCAGGACTTACGAGAAAAAGGTAAAAAATAAGAAAAATAAATCAGAAAAAATACAGATTATCAATGTAATTAGCTGTAAGTATGCACAAAGCAGTATCGATTTTCCCAAGGGTATTAATTCCTAAACTCCCACTGGTCCAGGGAAAAGTGGTTAAAGATCGAAAAAGTATATATTTACCTAGGGTCCAAAACCTGGTTAACGCGAAATAGCCCTATATAATGGTCGAGGTCCATCATGGGGTAAAAATTTACCCGATGCTTCAGATTTTGTTAAAAACTGGTGACAGTGGTTCGTATTGTTTCATAGGATCTTACAGTATGTAGCATGGGATAATTACATGGAAAAGTTTATCAAGCGTCTACATGGTCAAGGGGGGCCACCCAAGACTATCTGTTTGTTGCAAATGGTTCTATCACAAATCAGTTAAAGGAGAGCGATAACGCTTATGTTTATACATATAATACTCCGAGTTATAGAGTAATTTCTATCTCATACAACCCATTCCCTCTCAAAATAAAAGTATTATGTGGTTGTTCGTCGTGAATCCATTTGACTTTGTTGATGACGTAGCCGGGCCCACCAAAGAGTGCGGTGTAAAGAAACTGAGGTTGTCCCATGAGAGAGTGTCCTAGCTACATAGCAACATGTACGGAAAAACAGTGACCTTGTAGACGAGGCCTTTGGGTACAGTGCTGAAACAAGTTATGCATGCAGCACTCAATGAAGAACACAATAGACAAATTGGGTGTAGGGACACTCAGTCACACGGACCTGTATTATATGACATCGGCAAAGCAATAATGCAGGCCTCCTACATTATGAAACACATGTTAGATCACACATTTATCGGTATTCAAAACATTCCAACGTGCAGTTCATTGGCAGGAAAGTTCCAATGTTATAGACAGCCATTGTATGAAACCGGATATCTTATCGGATTATAAAGTTAGTCAAATAGAAAATCATCTACTCCCGTGAAAAGGATAAAATGGCTCCAGTGATGAGTTTTCAGTCAGGTTTTTTTGCTAATACACAGTTGTAGAGCTACTACCCGCAATGGGTTCAAAGAAATTAACCTACTTATAGCCAATTTGCCCCCCTGAAGCTCCTGGCGCGTTTTAGCGAGTTCAAGACCTGATGAAAAAGCCTTTCCTTGCGTACTTCTTCCGACCCTTGTTGATCCGCATTTGCATGAAAAATCAAATAAAGTACCATAAAATCATTCTTTTTCTCTTCTTTCTTCTTTTCTCCTTTCTCTTTTCCTCTTTTTTCTTTCCCCTTTCTCTTTCTTCCTTCCTCTTTTTCTTGAGACTTTGAGGGGGGCTTAAGCCCCCAAAGCCCCCCCCCCGGGTACGCCAGTGTGTATGACTGTTTTCGCCTGCTCTCTTTGGTGGGTACGGGTTACTTCATCAAAGTCACAATGGATACACCGATGAGCACTGAAATTGTAAAACCTTTTTTTTAAAGGAAATAGGTTTGAGAGACTGAAATTATGTGCTATTCGAATGGTCGCATATGTATATAAACATATGCTGAACGAATATTTAGGGTTTTGTTCCCCTTGAAAATGCATTTTCTGTTTCAGTACAACAAGAAGAAGCATTTGAAACTACTTTTAACAACATTTGAGCACTTACACCCAGGTTGACCTTGAAACATTATGGGGCCATATACTGCTTTAACTAAATGTTGGAAGCTAAGCAAATAATACTTTTTCTAATCCTTATAAGGAGACGAACACATTAGTGTACATTAAAATACATTTTGACTTTTCAGATTTTTCTCGGGTACTATTATTTCCCTCTTGAAGTAGAGAGCAGCGGTCTGAAAATTTGAACCCCATATTTTAACAGTCTAGGCCCTATCGAAACAAAAAAAAGCAACAACATCAATATATTGCACTACATTGCACTAATAGAGCTTGCTTACTGTTAAAATACCGACTTTTGCAATGTGAAAGTTATAACTTGATAAATGATATATTTAGAGATTTCTGTTCAGATGTTTGTGATTATGTCTTAACAAATGATGACATCTAAACCTGCATTCCTTGACGGTCTGGAAGAAAATAACTGATTATGGACTTTAAACGTTTTGCTTTATCAGGTGAAAATATCGAAATGGTTGTCGATCTTGCCTAAAGCTGAGTACTGGATCGGATTGGATGACATGAAGACTGAAGGCACCCTAATGTGGGTGGATGGAGGAAGTAACGCACCGTATAAGTATGAAAAATATATTTATAGGCTTACTGTATTTTGCGAAACGAAACGAAACGAAACAGAACCCCCATTGGATTACACGCTTTATTCCGTCATGCATGAATAACGGAATAAAGCGTGTAATCCAATGGGAGTTCTGTTTCGTTTCGTTTCGCAAAATACAGTAGGCCATATTTATATCCTTGTTGGTTGTTGGTTATCAATTGTCTGTGTCCTTACAAGTATATATGAATTTTGATTCGATTTGAGTTATTTCAGCATATCATCATGTTAAAAAAATTTACATTATAAAATAGTCATACAACCAGGAATTGTACGATTATACAACATACTGAAATAGTCCAGGAACTTAGGATTATGTGTAATTTGAAATTGGCAAAATAAAAAAGCCATGACTGGGTTTTTTTTCAGGATAGTTTTCTAATGTTTATACAGGGGTAAAAGAAAAAATAAAATGACTCAATTGAGCTAGATCATTAACTACTGTATTCATATAGTCTCACTGATTAAGAAAATGTATATTGTTTGTCTAATACAAGCCTCCCATAGACGCTCTAGTAATCTGCTATAATGAAACTATAACTATGCAAGGAAATTACATGAACTGTTTAAATACATATTTTCAGTTTATACACAACGAGACGAACACATGGATACACTTTTGAGAAGAATTGGAGCATTCTGAACCTTTCAGGCGCGGATCTAGGGAGTGGCGGAGGGGGGCGCGCCTCCCGGTAATTCTGCAAAATCTTGCAAAATCAGCCCATTTTGGACAAGTTTAGCCTTTCAGCCCCCCGGTAATTTTGACGTTTTTCAAATCCTGTCCACCCCTGCCTTTACCTCCAGTATGACCTTGAACGTTATCCAAAATTTATTAAACATAAGTCGTAGATACGGCAAAACTATCCTTTATAACCTTATGAAAGACACAAACGATGGTATGCATTTCAATACAATTGGAACATTTTACATTTGGCCGCCTTATTCTTCAAATAGCACAAGGAGGAACCTTGGGGACTTTGATATGTTGCTAAATTCGTACAACGTAAGTAAACTATCCGACAAATAGCTGTCGTTATTTATACCCTTTTGTTTTTTCTCAATCGTGGACTAAAATATTTGTTGATTAAGATTTATAATAATTGCCTACAAGATGACATCATACTAAGCATGACCCTTTAAGCCTAAGGAACCGAAAGGGGCCGTATAAGCACACCAACTAAACAAAAGTAATATTAAATGAAAAATTCCTACTTTATCCGGGTTTCGTTGGAGCGGTCACCCACACACACAACCCGACACACACACACACACACAAACCCCCACACCACACACAGCATGTATATATGTTGCCACCAGACAGAAGAACTCAAACTCCCATAGTTTTTCAGTGCAGTGCAATTTGATAGTGTGTGGATTTTATTTCAACATAGCCCACTGTCACAATTGTTGTCCAATTAAAGCGCTCAACTTAAAGATACTGGTATATGAAATCAAGTAACTGAAGGGAAATGAACATCATACTTATTTACACTTTCCCAACTGAGTAAATCCCTCTAGTACTCCCAGACCGACCCAGCCGTGGAAAACTGAAATGTATATTTAGGAATAGCAAAATTATTATTACATTGGAAATCCCAAACAAAGCTGGTTGAATGCCCTACCCCTCCCAGAAGCCCTATAAGGAAGAAATGTACAATTTAAATATAAACACAATGAAACTGTCAAATTATAATCCCAAGGCCGGTTTTATTGCCCCTAGCCCCTCCAGCAAGCCTATCTTTGAAGGAAGGAATTTTACAATTAAAATATACACACAAAGGAAACTTAAATTAATTGAAATCACAAAAGCCGGTAACTGGCCCTAGCCCCTTCCAGAAAGCCCCTTTGTGAGGAATGTTTACAATATAATTATATATGAGACATGGTAAGGCAAACATGGGAAACATTTAGGCTTGACAACTGATGGATTTTTAAAATGGTGCGACTTGTAGAAGTGAAACAGTTGCCTCCAATTTAACCTACTTAACAAATTGATATAGACAGACTGAATTTAGCAAATAGTAAGTAAATTACCACCAAAGATAATACAATATATGCTGTTTCAATCTGGAGGCAGGAAAACCTCTGGGATGAATTAAATCAACAACTGCATAAGCATTTAGCAAAATTTTTATCAATCAATTTATCGCAATGCTGTGAAAAATCATGAATTTAATTTAAATTAAAGAAGAAAATAAATCAATTACGCCACCAAATATTCCACCTGTATTCTGCAAGCGGAATATTGCAACAACCCCCCCCCCCGGTTGAGATAGTAAACCAATTATTTTAAACAAGATATTTGCTTAATGATGGTCGTTACTGAGGGGTAGTGAAAGGCTTCCGGATCCATTCTTAAAGAATACAAGGGCATCTGACAACAATTGGTGGAAGCAATCATACCCATGAGAGAAGTGAAGCCCATCAGACAAACACGGCATTGTCTTTAGGTGAAATACACGAGCATTTCTTATCACTTTCGCATTCTCCAACATGCGAAAAACCTGGTGCGCTTTCATGTTAATATTGGTGGTGCAACGCTTACCAGCATTCACCTTCTCCTCACCATGATAGTATGCCTGGGAAGTATGTCTGACAAAATTATCCTGGAGTGTGGAAGCAATTGTCTAATTCCTTTAAGTTTGCCTCAACCCAACCCAGGATAACAGAGGTTTTAGCTTTGAAAAGAACACAGGTGCCTACATGCAAAATTACAGTGGGTAAGGGAATATGGCTATCTGTAAACAAGCGGGTTAATTCTATTGCGAAACCTGCAATCCGTAGGCCAGGCGTTCCCCTCCACACGACAAGACCACCCCATTCATTGGGTATTTCTTTCCCCTGCCTTCCCGACAATACTGTCCCCATAACCATTTCGAGTTTTACCGTAACTAACAAAAAAAAAAATGAATCGAGAAAATGGATGTAGCAGCAAGGGAATCAAGTCTTAACAAATTATATGGCGGCTCACCTTAACACACCTACATTGTATAAATGCACGCATAGATTGTAAATTTGATAATTGAGATCCAAAAAAGAACATTTTGAAATTTTTTAGGGACACGCGTTTGGAACACCTTTCAAGTAATACCTGTAAGAATGATTTTAAAGATTAAGTAACAAAATCCCCAGTGACATCTTTTCAACGTAAAAAAATACCTGTAAATACACAAGTATAGGTACATAATCGCACGCCAACCCCTACATTGTTTAACCAAAACACAAAGAACTTAAAAAGAAAAAGTTAAAAGATGCCGGCCTAATTAAAGCTAAATGCTGAGATTCCATCTTCCCGCATTTTTAAAACTGTTCATCTGATACCCCTCATAGGGCTGCTGATTTGGCCGCACTAATTCCCTGAAACATTCGGCGAAAACACATTGGAAGAAAAAAAATCAGCCACCTGTACTCCTCTTCAAAACATGGCCAAACAGGAAACAGTAAGAGCCCCCCCCCCCAAAAAAAAAATAAAACAATGTCCGCAGAATTTTGATCTAATTCTTAAATACTCAAACATAGGAGCGAACATACAGCAGGGTTTGAGATCACCAACCCTAAGGGGTACAGATTTTCCAAACTGGTCAGTTTTTGAATACCATGGTAACGACCATATACCATCTTGTACAGTAAACGCATAGAAACATCTCCTGAACCCGAGTGTGTCACTATTTTTGGCTGGAATGAAGCAAAGAGGCGCTTTGAACCAATCGCATCATATGCCAGGGGCGTATCCAGGAATTCTCGTCATAGGGGAGCCAGTCAACATTCGCTTTTGTTAAAAAATTCCGGCTCGCTTCGCTCGCCGGGGGGGGGGGGTACGGGCCCGACGCCCCTGATTTTTTTTAACTCCTAACACATAACAATAATAAATACCCCTCTGCTCTTCAAATTTCAAACAGTGAAACTAATTGTGTTACCCCTGACGAGCGCAGCGAGCCGGAAAATTTGACAAACTGTGTCGGCAAGGGCGCCCACAAACACAAAATGTCCATTTTTCTCAGATAGACAGGCGCCATGTGCGGCAAAAGGCATTTTTCTACACCTACAATCGCCCTTTGCTCGGCAAAAATAGGCAAACCAAAAACGAAATGCATCAGTGCGTACATTGAGCGTACTTTAATTAATGACTCTGTGAGCCCTGTCGCATATATATTGAACGCAAAGCGCAAAAGGGTCACTAAGACCCAACTGCGATTTGAAGTTATCAACGAGTTTCGGGGGGGCCTAGTATGTAGATAACTAAGACCCTAGCCTAGTTCATTCGACAGGATAATTGCACGCGCGACTCGTATGGGTCAGTGCAGTGCAGCCGAGAGCCGGAGGCTCGAGTGCGGCCTGCACTGACCCATAACGGGTGAAGTGCAATTATCCTGTCGAATGCACTGATGCGTGGAAAACAAAAGTAGTATCAATCATTACATTAACATATCTAATTAACTATTTGTCGAATTTTTGAGGTAGTTTTTAAAATAAATTAAAACAAGCCTTCTATACTCCAACTTTCCCAAATGTTATACTCTATAAATAGTGCCAAAAGACCTTGACGCAATTCATTGGTTATTCGTTTGTTTTGAAAATTATCTGGAAGTGCAGAAAACTCAGGCTCTCTAAGACTCTAGAGTGGCTAATCTTTCTCGCACCTCCCGGCAGTTTCAAAACAAACCCATTAGTGATGAAACGCGTCAATGAACTTTGAAAGCAAGATAGACTTTTCGCACTGCCCTTACTTTTTCCAAAACATGATTGCATATAAATGCATATGAATTTTTTTCTAAAACCAATTCCAATGCCCACTGTAATAGATTTTTAAAGGCCAACGCCGACTATGTACAAAAGACTGGTTTCTGCATTGACAACGATTTTATTTGTTAATTTGGGTTTTTCATGGGCCTAGTATGTATAGCAACATAATATAGTCCATTTCTCTACCTCCGTGCAGTGATGTCATTTGAGGCAGCTTGTACGCACGCGTCAATAGAATATGCCGATCTTTGTGCGCGAGTGTAAGAACGGCCGTCGCTTAAGCCAGCGCGTGCGATTTACTGGTGCATCCATCAATCCGGGCTGACGTCACTTACAGAGGTAGGGATGTTCAGTATAGCAGCTAAACTTTCTTAAAGGCTTTCTAATGGACAATTATAACATTAGAAATTTTATATTTAAGATCAATATTTCATGTCAAAACTTCTCGTCCTTTGAGAGTACAAAAAACTTGTTCTCGTTAATTAGATATACTCGTTTCGGAGAAAGAAAACAGTACAAAATCACATTGTTTGGAATGGTCTGCGCAATGTGAATTCAACTAATACTGTTTAAACAGAAACACCAATATTTTTTTTCAACACATAGTTAAGTTAAGACTGAAACCATCGCTTGTATATACTAGTTCGTAGAGGGTATATACGATTCAGGCATGTTACTTGATATGGAGCAGTAAAGTCGAATATCATGATTGACGGTATTTTCTAGTTGCTAATTATGAGTTGGTTACTTGTGGTGACCATGTGGTGACCCCGCGTGCATTAATCTTACCTCGTGCATTATCTTATGACCCCGTGCATTATCTGCCAGAGCCCAGTGCATTCGTCAAAAATAATGCACGCTGAAAAAAATATATAATCTAACACGAGCAAGTATATCTTGCCACTACATCGCAACCGAATTGCAATCATTGAAAAGGCCCTCCTTTATTGACAAATGAACTTCACTTCAGCCAACAACATGCCAAAATCTACAAACACACCACCATTTAATTTTTGGTCTTAATGATGGGACAACTCACAACCAATTACAGTACTACAAATAAAAAGCACGCCGTCAGGGGCTATTGTTAAAGACCTTGAATTCCTATAGATGTGGGCTTGAAATGGAACGACAAGTATTACGAGCGCCAACCTTTATTATTTCAATTGAGGTTGAAGTGGATGATATATATATCAGTACCAAGCATGAGTATTTGTATCCACTGAAAATGCATTTACAAGGTAGTCATGTATTATTAAAACCAGCCACCCCGGCATTTTCTTGCCACGGCAACAAAGCTACAGCGTTGTTTTGACACCCAACGGGCCCTGCTTGGTTCGCGCCTGAACGCACTCAGGGTTCACATTGTACTATGGTGCTTGGCTTAACGCACTGAACGGACGGGTAATACACTTGCGGGTGTGGTACTGGCTGCCCTGCGACCCCAAGCTTTAGCACAGCCCTGGTCCAGAGATTGGTTTGCACGCCGATCATCTCAAGAAGATCCAGACACGGTAGGCCCAACGACTCCTTGAGTTGATTACTCACTCGACGAAACTTGCGAGTATTATCCGTAGTTGAACACTAGATCCAGTTTGCGAACGGGATTGACACACCCCTCGAACTAAAACACTTGTGTTAAATTTGCCGCCGAAGCTGATCTTTTTGTTCCCCTACGTCTTGGCATGAGTAGGTTATTGAAATTGCCAAGAACAAACAAACTTCGAAGGAGAATAAAAGTTCTGAATAGTACGGTATAGTACTTTTAAGACAGGACTTTAAAATACTAATGTTACTGTACTTATTGAAGAACATTAAGTATATTTTAAAGTATATTTTAAAGTATACTTTAAAGTATAAAGAAAGTATATTTTCAGTATTGAAGTATCATACTTATATACTTTAAAACATTACCCTTTTGATGTTCCAGAAAAAGAAACTCAAGTAACAATGGATGTTATAATGTACAATTAAAGTATACTTTATGGTAGCCATATAAAGTACAGTACTTTAAAATATACTTTAACTTTGTACGTTAATATGGTCCAATAAAGTACAATGGATGTAAAACGTAACATTTAGATTAACTTCTGGGGCCCATTAAAGTACATTGCTGTAGGATCTACTTTAAATTAGTTATGGAACATATAAAGTACAATTAAGTATTATACTTTGGTAGCCCTATGAAAACATACTTAAAATATACTTTAACTGTACATTAATAGTTCATAAAGTACAATGGATGTAAGTACAATTAAAGTATACTTATGGTGGCCATAAAGTACCTTGCTGCAAACTTTTGGTTTGGGGGTTGCGTCTTCGGGCGTTCTCTCTCAGCCATTTCTGTAGGCTTTTTTCAAGCCAGGTATTAAATGAAAGATCAAGACCTAGACACATAAATGTATATGTCAAAAACTTTCACAAATGGTACGCACTGGGGCACCTATACTGATCGAAAAAACTGCCAGATACTTTTTGTGGACAGGGTATAGTCGGACCAAATAAAAAAAGTGGTCATTACATTTTGACAGTGCCTTTGACAAATCAAAACTCCTTCCGGGTAAATCAGGGGGGTCCCAAAGACGATCGGAACACGCACCTTTAAACCTTTAGTCATACTGAAACAAAGTGCTTGAATTGAACCATTTTTAACAGCATCATCATTAGTATAGCCGTCAACCTTACAAGATTTCTCAATTTGGCAAGGTTTCACATACACAAAACAATCACAACATTTAACATGAACATGGGATGGCTTTAAGAAGTATGTAAACATGATGTCACTATACATACCCCTTAAAATTGGTCAAGGGGGGGGTCCATGATGTGACCCTAAAATCAGTTTTTTCCAGTTAGCGCGATAAAGGCACATGAAAAACAACGAGGCCTGGTTTCTAACCACACTAGCAAGCTTGTGCTCCTAATCCCACATCTCCTTACATATGTGCGGAAGAAAATCCGCATCGCTGCATTCACCCCATTTACTGTCCTTCTTGGCAGCAAAACATAAGCGGCCGCCCCATTGTTGAATCACCGTCAGAAAGTAATTTGAGCCACCGGGACCTTGGCAAATCTTCACTCGCCTAGTGAGTTCACTATTTTCAACGGTAACATGCAGTGGTTGGCTGACACGACCCACAACCACAACAACTTTGTTACCAATATTCGGACCCGGTCAGATAGCGTTGATTCAGATTTTTTTTGTACAACTTGGCAGATTGCACAAATACTTGGGGCCTATCGTAAACGATTTATGCACCAAAATTTCCTATCTAAAGGGTGATCAGTGTTAGGTGACAGTAATCTAGGTTTATTTTTGAAAAAAGACGAAAAAAACGTGAAAAATACCATCCATACAAGCATTTTCTTACTTATCAGCTGGCTCACTTACCTCCATTATCGATTGCGGCTGTCAAGTCATGCCACACTCTAGGCACTTAAAAACTTTAAGCTAAGGTCTTTTTTTTGTGATGGACCCCGTTTTCTAACACAGATCGACGCACCCGGTTCGCCCGGTTCGTCGGTTTGGTTCGTCAATTTCTCGATATCCAGTGGGGGACCGCGAAACCGTTTTGTTTATTCCTTGTTCAAGCCTTTTACCCAGCGTTTGGCTGCTGGGGAGTCCCATGATGTAGCGCATGTCTAAGAATTAGCCGGCCAATTACGATGCGGATACGGAATCGGCGGTGCTGTGACCGAGTCAGTACAGATGGATGTAAAGTATCCATTAAAGTTACTTTCTGGTAGCCCATAAGTACAGTACTTAAAATATACTTTACCTGTACTTAATATGTTCGCAATAAGTCACGGATAAAGTACATTGAAGTTACTTTCGGGTGGCCCATTAAATACCATTGCGGTAGGAATATAGCTTTAAAATGTCTTTATTGGAACATATTAACGTACAATTAAATTATATACTTTTTGGTACCCTATAAATGTACAGTACTTTAAAATATACTTTAACTGTCTTTATATGTTCAATAAGTACAATGGTTCAAAGTACAATTAAAGATCTTTCTGTGTGTCCCATTAAGACATTGCTGCAATTATTTGGTTTTGGGGGTTTGCGTCTTTTCGGGCGTTTCTCTCTCCAGCCATGTTCTGTATGCTTTTTTCAGCCAGTATTAAAAACTGAAGATCAGAACCTAGACAATAAAATTGTATATTCAAAAACTCAAAATTGTAGCCAACAAACTTTGGCATCAATACTGAGCGAACCACATGCCAAATCTTTTTGTGACAGGTGTATAGTCACAATTGGTCATTTACAGTTTTGAACAGTGCCTTTGCAAAGTTCTACACTACTTCCGGGTAAATCAGGGGGTCCAAGACGCTCGGAAACCGCACCTTTAATCCTACTGAACAAAGTGCTTGTAAAGTTGACCATTTTGAACACTGCATCATGCAGTAGTAGACAGTACATGTCCATATTTCTCATTTGGCAGTTTACACACAATTTCCATGGCTTTAGAAGTAAATTTAAATCAATACTTTTCCTATAACACTTAAAAGTGGTCAAGGGGGTCCATATTGACCCTAAAATCAGTTTTGGCCATTTGCGCGATAAGGCAATGACAACGAGCCGTTGTTTCTCTCTAGCCACTAATGAGTCAATCTTTGTTATCCAATCCTCACATCTTCTGACATCTGTGCGAAGAAAATCGCATCGCGCATGCACCCCATTTACGTGTCGCCTTGGCACACCAACAGCGCCCCCATGGTTGAATCACGGTCAGAAAGTAATTTGAGCCACCGGGACCTTGGCCAAATCTTCACTGCTCTAGGGAGTTCACTAGTTTTACGGTAACATGCCAAGTGGCTGAACTACCACAACAACTTGTTACCATATTCGGACCCGGTCAGATAGCGTTTATTCGGATTTTTTTGGTACAGACACTGGAGATTGCCAAAATACTTGGCCTAGTCGGTACGATTTATGCACCACAATATCCTATCTAAATTGTCTAGTTAGGTGACTAGTAGATAAGTTTATTTTTTGAAAAAAGACGAACAAACGTAAAAATACCATCCATACAACATTTTTTCTACCTTATCAGCTGGCTCACTTACCTCTTATCGATTGCTGACTATGCTGCTGTCAGTCATGCCACATCTCTAGGCACTTCAAAACTAGTCCCTAAGTCTTTGTTTGTGAGGAACCCGTTTCTAACATCAGATCGACCACTTGATTCGTCGATTTTCGCGATATCCCTGTCCCGCGAAACCGTTTTTTGTTATTCCTTTTCACTGTAACACAGCGTTTTTGGCTGCGGGGAGTCCATGATGTAGCCGCTGTCTAAGCATAGCCGGCCCAATTAACGATGCGGAAACCGGGAAGCGCGGCGCTGTGCCCGAGCATACTAAGCTATGGGATAATAATGGTGTGCAAATAGTAAAAAGTTAAATGTTTTTGCTAAACATAGTAATTGATTTATTAACTGTGAAACACCACTAGTTAACATTTTAAGTGTATCATGTTGGAGCAAATTAAAAAACAAAACATTTGCCTCTTTTTGGTGAAAATTTTACTTTTTTTATTTTTTTCATGTTTTGCCCCTAATTTCAAGGTCTACATAATATTTTTTAATTGTTCTTCTTTCCTTGTTGCTAATGTTGTATGATTACTTGACATGTGATGAGATTTTTGAATATTCCTGGGAAGTGTTTTTTTAGGTTCTGGTCCATATTGACTCCTTCCCCCCCCCCCCCTTGACCACCATGGGCGTGCGCAAGACCTTGACCACTTAATTGTTATTACAAGCAAACTGGTATTTTATTATTGCTTTTATGCCAGTTTTATATAAGTGTGTGTCAATAATAGCCTGCATATTCTTGCCTTTTTATTCACATAATATAGTCCTTAATTCAATAAAATAATACAAGATAATAGTGTTCTTTTTTTTAAGATAATTCATGCATTTAAGGTTTTCTGGCATCATAAGATCCATATTCATTAGAATGTGTGCCTCTTTAATTTTCAGCACATAGCTCAAGGCTTTTTCGTTTGGCACAGTGCAGTGCCAATTTTTATCATTGGCAATGTCCCTCTATTTGAAAACATAGTGCAAAAGTTTGTTGACCTACACACATTCCTATGCACCAAAATTGGATAAATGAAATGTGTCCAATTAACTGGCTGCCACAGCGAACCCGTTTTAGTTAAAGAGCTCAAATTCCTGGAGTAGGTCTACATATTATAGACTAAGGGGCGTGGGAACCAATACCCCACGTATAACAATTCTGTTTCCCCAGTCGAGGTGCTAAGGGAAAACCAAGTTGTTAAATTCATAATAAATTATTACAATCACATGACCTACGCTCTCTCACAGGGGGAGTGTGTGGTCTAGTGGTTAGGGTTCTTGCCTGTGGCGCAAAGATCCCAAACAAAAATCCCGGGTTCGAAGCCCGGTGGGGTCACTTGCTGGATTTCTCGGGTGCTCAATTCTGGATTTTAATCTGTAACTGAGCTATTGATTAAATACCGCATAATACCGCGCCTCCTCCGTGGTTAACTTGGAATTGGGCAATTACATGAAAGCATCCCGTCCTTCGGAGGGACTTAAGAAGAAGCCGTCGGTCCTCCTGTGTATAGAGAGTCACGACTGGACATGTACATCGCAGTCAGTGCGAATAAGATTAGGGTGTAACCCCCTGACTGTTCCCATCCGCACCCCAGCCTCAAAAACGCGGGCCATGTTTGGAGCGCCGTACATAGATACACTCGGCCCCGGATCAGCTTACCCAGTGAATAATCTGACACCGACACCCACAAAGCCATTAACGACTGACGTTGTGGACACGCTAAGAAAAACAGACAATCATATAACCTGTCTGTTCCCGCACAAAACTGGCACATGTCTTAAAAATGAAATAAAATTTCACCTCATTTCTTTCCCAATATCAGAGACATTGGATCTGTATAGACTTCAGCAAACCATAGCTAAAGATATTACAATGGGCCATTGTTATAGCCGGTGTTTCCACCTCCACGTCGGTGGATTGACAAATACCCTCCCCTCTTCCACATAACTAACCATGTACATTATAATATAGGTCGTTGACACTAATTTTTCTTCGAAAACGGTCGGTAAATTGAATAGAAATTAAGTTATAAGCAATAAGTTACAGATTTTGGTTCTGCACAAAGTTTGTGTGTGCAACGCTTGCCCACAACAGTCTCGTGATTTTGTTCATGTTCTTCCTTTTACGAATACATGATGAAAAACATGGCCAAATTTAATTGAACACGCACATAGAAGCTCAATATTTATTTATGGTTGTGAATGAGGTTAGTTTTTGTTCCTGAACAAGTACTCAGTCTTAAATTGGAGAGCGGTAACAGCTGAAATCTATTTCAGCTGCGCGACAATAATAACAATGGTCCCTAAAAGCACTCACAGAAGGAAAGGGAATCTGAAGGTTTTTTCCTACCCGCATACCGGGCCGGGGATGGAAATAATCATTTAACATCCATTGTTTGCTTGTAATCTATGTGAATCCACTAGTCACTGATATTGTGGAAAATAAATTGACGACATTTTATTTTATTCTTTGTCAATAAAATGTGCCAGTTTTATTTGTGGGAACAGACGATTATATGATTTTAATAATGTATTTGATTACACTGGGTTTTTTCCCTAGCCCCCCGATTGGGACAACAAAACAACAGCAGAGAAAGGAGTGTCCCACGCCGATACCTTTAGGAATAGTTTCAAATGATTGCAATTTTGCAATAAGAAGCGCATCTGGCCTTTTAATAACTGGCAGAGCGCCTCCAAGCTGTAAATTAACCAAAAATGACCATTTTACTTAACGAACGCGCGATAGATCTGACACTGCTGGAACATTTTCCATCCAATGGATTCTTTGACCTCAAAATACGTATGTTAGAGACCAAAAATGCTAAAATGTCTATATACTTACATAAATTGTCAAGATCAGGTGTTTCTATGACCGGCGCGGGCGCAGCCCCTTCAATCACATTTTTGGCCGCACCTCTCATTTTGTTTTGACAAATTCTGGTGTCAAAATCCAGGGATACACTGCAACACATAAGATTAGGACACAAATGATCTGAAATATAATTTTTTTTCTCCCCCTGTGTAGCCCACCTCACTTAAAGGGATGGTACATAGAATGTTTTTACCTTGAATTTGATGCACTGGGCCCAAAACCCCATCTGCGAAGTTTTCACTTTACGCCAATCTTTCAATCCGTTTTTTTTTATGTGAGAGCTAAACGTGTGATTGGTGTGGGCCCCGTGTAGTACGTACCATGCTATCGGGGGACTTGTATTCAAAGGGTGGATATGATGCATGATCATGGACTTTGCAAATGCCCCCTAAACACTTCTCACCATAAAAAACTGCAAAGCTAAACATACTATAAACAAGCATTTTTATATCTTTGTTGCTACCCCACCAGAAGCACTGCATGTGTCGTTAATATACCGTCTTTATGTTCTTGCTTTGCTTTACTTCTGAAATTCCGATAATCTTGCATGCATATTTTTGATGATTTGATCTGCTTAAGATATACCCTAAACCCGTATTTCAGGTAGAAAAAATACCTTCTTTTTTCCATATTTTGGCTGTTTTTGACACCCTAAACACTGTACCGCCGCGTACTGCTCGCTTGTTGAAAAAAAGGGGACCCTTTTTATATGCGTTTTTCTTTTTTCAACGCACTCCCCGCTTAGTGGATAAAGCCCCCCCCCCGACCTACTGTGGAAATGTTTGGTCCATTTATACTCATAACATCCAAACCAATCTCTTCCCTAAGATTTCACGGGTAAATGAAGAAACAGTACATTTCGGGTGTTTCCCGGGGACAAGGCTAATAGCGATCGGGCCATGACCTTTTGGGTATGGGCATTCACTAATAGCTCGTCCCCACAATCCCCGATTTTAACCAGAATTAGTGGTCCAAATTTCTGCTCAAAGAGAAAAGCAATTTTTTTTCTCATTTCCCATGGTTAAAGGGTGTTGGGTTTTTGAATGTTATGAGTGAAAAGGTGCATAATTTATTACTTTTACAGTATACAACAAAAACACTAAAAAATCAATTTTAATTACAAAATCCAGTTTTTAGCTCTCCTCAAACTGGGTTGAAATATCGCACAAAACTTTTACAGTGTTTCGATTTTGGTGTGAACTTTCTACAGATGAAACTTGAAAGTGGGGTCATCTCCTTTATGTTGAATATTCTCCTTAATTCCGACAGATGAAAGTTTTGTCTTATGTTACATCCCTCTCGGCTACTTAGACAGAAACATTTATAAGTTTAGAAATCTTGAATCTCAATGCTGCCAGCTAGCTAACCCGCTCTTTCACTCAGTGAGTGCTGGAAGGCGTACCACTGTATATATCACCCTGAAGTGAAACGCCTAACCCCGTCCTGTATGTAATAAGATGATATTTAGTATTTTCTGTCATGCACACAGAAATCAAAGCATGGTTTTCTAGGGGACGTTACGAAGCAGGCAAGTTCAAACATGGTTTGCAAGTTTTTTCTTTTTGTACTGTGTTTGTCCGATAAACCTTCGAGAGGTAGTTGGTCTATATAACCGATCCAGTGTCAATTTGAGAGAAATATTGTGTTCCTAAAAAAAAGTCTCCTCCTATCACGGTGAGAGAGGGTGAGAGATGGGAATTGTTGTAACTTCATGCGCCAAGTTTCACCAGGGCCATTATCATGCATGAAGTTAGCTTGAAACAATCTTTTTGACGTCCAGGTTACGACTGAGACTACAATAAAATATTCAGCTCGCCAGGCATAGCTGCTTGTTTCTCTGCTCTTCGACGGGTTGGCCAACAGCGAAAACCGTTAGTTTAAAGAGCTCAAATTCTTGGAGTATGGTACTATCAATTATTATATCGACTAAAGGGGCGCGTGCGTGGACAAAATAACCAACGGTATAACAATTCTTTGTCCCCATCGAGGGGATAAGGGAAAACCAAGTGTAAATTCATATAAATTATTACAATCACATGACCACGCTATTCTAACTGGGAGAGCGTGGTTCTAGTGGTTTAGGGTAGGTGCTTGCCGGTGGCCCGCAAATATACCAAAAAAAAATCCCCCGGGTTCGAATCCCGGTGGGGTCACTTGCTGGGATTTACTAGGGTGGCCCTCACTTCTGGATTTAATCGGTATACGAGCTTAGATTATTGATTAAATCAGATACCGTATCCTCCGTGGTTCACTTGGAATTGGGCAAATGAATCATGAACGCATCACCGTCCTTCGGATGGGGAAGTTAAGCCGTCCGTCCTGGATTGTGTATAGAGAGTCACAACGGTACAATGTACATCGCAACCAGTGTCGATAAGAGTCGGGTGAAACCACATGCTGACTGTTCCCAATCCGCCCCCAGTCTCACAAAAACGCGGGCCATGTTAGGAGCGTCGTATCATAGATACACGCGGCCCCGGATCAGCTTACACAGTTGACGAAATCATGACACCACCACAAACCATTCGAATGAATGACTTGGGGACCACGTAAGAAAGAAGAAGACAATCACATAACTGTCTGTTCACGCACACCTAAAAACTGGCACCATTTTCTTAAAAATAAATAAAAGTCACCTCAATTTCTTTTCCCCAATATCAGAGACCATTGGATATGTATAGACTCAGCAACCATGAGCTAAAGATAGCTAATGGGGCCATGTTATAGCAGGTGTTACCACCTCCACGATTCGGGTTGAATAACAAAATCCCGTCCTCTTTCACAATAACTAACTGTGTAGTGTACATTATAAATGGTCGGTGCACTAAAGTTTCTTTCGGGAATAACGCGGTAAAATGAATAGAAATGAAGTGAAGCCATAAGTTTAACAGCATTTTGGTCTTCTTCCCACAAAGTTGTAGGTCAAAGCTTGCCCAGCAAATTCTCTCGTGATGTTTTGTTCATCTTCGTTCCTTTCGAATAAATGATGAAAACATGGCACAGTTCCATAGTAATTGAACACGCACTATAGAAGACTCAAATTTATTTATTTGTGAATGAGGTTTAAGTATTTTGTCCTGAAAAAGTTTAATCTCAGTCTAAATTGGAGAGCCTAAGGTAAACAGCTGAAAATCGATTAAGGATGCGCGACAATCAAACAATGGTCCTGCACTCACAGAGGAAAGGGAGGAAAGGGAATCTGAGTTGGTTTTCTACACGCATACCGGGCCGGTGAGTTGAATATCTTTAACTACATTGTTGATGAGTCTATGGAATCCACGAGTCACTGTTTGGTTAAAATGAAATTGAAGCGACATTTATTCTTTTTCAAGAAAATGTGCCAGTTTTATTTGTGGGAACAGACGATTTATATGTTTTAAATAATTTTTATGATTTACACTTGGTTTTTCCCCTAGCCCCCCGATGGAGAACAACAAAACAACAGAATAGAAGGACGTGTCCCACACCCTATTAACCTTTATGGATAAGTTTCATGATTTGCAATTTGCAATAAGAAAGCGCATCTATCTGCCCTTTTAATGGCACAAGCGCCCTCATATCTGAAATTACCAAAAATTACCTTTTTTTACGAACGCGGAGATCTGACAACTGGTGGAACATTTACAAATGGGTTCTTTGACCTCAAATACGTATGTTTAGAATACAAACTGGCTAAAATGTCATATATATTAAGTAAAATTGGCAAATCATTTTCAGACCCCCGCCCCCCTTAAATCACATTTTGGGGCCGGCACCTTCTCATTTTTTTTGTCAATTGGGGTGTCAAAATGGCTCATGGGATACAGCCTCAACACAAAGAGTTAGGACAACAAGACTGAAAGATAATTTTTCTTTTTTCTCCCCCTGTGTAGCCCACCTCTTTACTTAAAGGGAATTGTACATATAATGTTTTTATCCTTGGATTGGGCACTTGGCCCCAAAACCCCACTGCGAAAATTCAATGTACGCCAATATTTCAATCGGTTTTTTTTATGTGATAAAGCTAAAAGTGGTGACTTGGTGTGCCCTCGGGTAGTACGTACCATGCTATGGGGGGGGTGGGGGACTTGTATTCAAAATTGGATATGATGCAATGATATGGACTTTTCAAAATGCACCCCAACACATTTTCACACGATTAAAAACTGTAAGCTAACACATACCATAAAACAAGCATTTGTATCTGTTTTTTGCTACCACCCCAACAGAAGCAAATGCATTGTGGTCCGTTAAATAACGCCTTATTTCCTTGTCTTTGCTTTTACTCCTGAATTCGAAACTTCATTGCAATATTTTTATGATTTTGATCCTGCTTAATGAGATACCCTAAACACGTATTCAGGTATAGAAAACATACCTTTTTTCCATATTTTGCTGTTTTTGACACACTAAACAATGTACTCGCGTACTCGCTTGTTGGAAAAAAAGGACGGCCTTTGTTATGCGTTTTCTTTTCCCCGCCTCATAATATCCACCGTTGGATACAATTGCCCCCCCCCGGACCATACTGTGTAATGTTTTGGTCCATTTTTAACTCCTAACATCCAAACCAAATTCTTCCCTAAATTCACGGGTAAATGAAAGAGAGAAACAGTACATTTCGGGTGTTCCGGGGACAAGGCTAATAGCGATCGGGCCCTGACCTTTTGGTTCTGGGCCTATCACTAATAGCCTCGTCCCCACAATCCCAGATTTAACCAGAATTAGTGGTCAAAATTTCTTGCTCTGCAATTTTTTCTCCTTTCCCAGGGTTAAAGGATGTTTGGGTTTGAATGTTACTGAGTGAAAATGTGCTCCCTTTTAAGTCACCAATAATTAATTTTACCCTACTCATGAGGGAGCATACAAAAATCCGTTTAGGTACTGCAATTTTTTTTTTTCTCATTCCAGGGGTTAAAGGATGTTGGGTTGAATGTTTTATGAGGTAAAAGATGTCCCCCATTTTAGTGACCAAATCAATTTTAACTTACTCAATTGAGGGTTGCTTACAAAATCATGGTTTTTAAGCTCCACTTCAAAACTGGTTGAATATCGCACAAAACTTTACAGATGGGGATTGGGGGTGACGCTTTCTGTCAAGATGAAAACTTGAAAGTGGGTAATCCCAATTTTTAAGGTGATTATTCATCCTTTCAGATGAAGTTGTCTTATTTTACATCACTCTCGGCTACTGTGACAGGAAAAATTTATAAATTTTGAAATCTTGAATATACATGCATGTGAGGCTAGATACGCGCTTCATCGTGATTTGATTGGATACTGTTACCATGTATTACACACCTGAAAAGTACGCCGTCTGTATGTAATAAGATGATGATTTAGTATTTTCTGTATGCACGACAGAAAATCAAAAGCATGGTTTTCTATAGGGACGATACGATGCAAGAAGTCAAACATGGTATTGCAGAGTTTTATAAATGTACTTGTTTGTTGTCCGATAAATCTTGAGAGGTTAGTTGGTTATAACCGATCCAGTGCAATGTGAGGAGGAAATTGGGTCTCAAAAAAGTTCTTCCTCCTATATTCACTTTTTATGAGGGTGAGAGAGGAATTTCTGTGTACTTCATGCAGCCAAGTTGCAGGCAATTCCACCATGCAGGAAGAAGTTAGCTTGAAAACATCTTTTGATAGTCCAGGTTACGACTGAAGACTACAATAAAAAAAATATTCAGCTTGCCAGGCATAGCTGCTCTCTTGTTCTGCGAAAGGGTGGGCCCAACATCAGGACCTGCATATTTTCCATCTGCGGGGAAGTTGAAGTTACCCAAGAACAAATACTTTAGCCAAACGAAAAAACGCACCATTTTGGTCCATATGACGATGACGTCAGTTTTTGCAGGGGATCCACTGCGAATATGTTCTCCCAAACATGGTAAAGTAAATAATTGGTTGGTGCTTTATAGTTTTCACTATATGTAGCAGAGTTTTGTAAATAAAACAACATGAGTTCCAGAAATAGCAGTTGCAGTGGCGCGAGCATGCGTTTTTTATTCAGTTGGTGCCATAGAATGAATGTGGAAAGCAAAATCTATTGACAAATAAGGTTGAGGATCGACGCGGGGGGAGCACAGCTTTCTTGCTTGTGCTTCTAATTAGTTCGCTTGCTAAATAACCAATCAATAAAAGCGTGCGGCTGCTGCAGGTAGATAGATCCTCACATAATCAGACAATATAGTGCACTTAAGTTATATGCTTGGATTAATAAAAATCCCTACAACATAAAAGCTTGCTGCATGATAGACATGATAGAATAAGTTTTTAACTGTTTTTAAGCTTAAAAGAAATATTCCCCAGCAGCTATAGTAGTACTAAACCATTGTAGCTGCCATCTTAAAACACTGTTTCACATAGGACATATGGTCACCAACAATTTCACATGCTGTACAATCGGGAGTGCTGAACATTGCCAGAATGGATAGAACATGAATTTTTGTTACAAAAATATGCTGTCCAAAATTTAACTCACTGCCTCTTATTCCTTGAGTAAAAGGACATGTTCGTGTCAAGGTTTCCAAAGTTGCAGAATTAGAAGACTGTCAAGCTTTCAGTTGTGCTTGTGGGTTTCTTTACAGGTCTCACCAAGCCATAAGTTACGAACTCGGAAGATATGCCAGCAATTCCCTGATACAGTACAAGATTAAACATACATTGACATGTAGATTTGACAGAGTTTGTCATAGCAAAACAAGCTAAAACATCATTGAATTTCTGACCTAGGCGTAAGCTGACTGTGTAGTGTGCACAGGTTACTGCGACCGTTGACTGAGGTTTGTTGAACTGAAGTGGAGGTTTCAAAATTACATTGCAGGGATGGCAGTGTTGATGGTGTTGGCATGAATGCAAGTTAACAGTACTTATTATGCCCATAAAGTACATTAAAGATGCAAAAAGGATAGATAAAGTATACTTTATTTGTCCAGGGAAATACCATTTACACTGTATTACTAGTTCCACATGCAATTTAATGGATGAGTCAAAATTGAAAAATATAATTGTATCATATGGTACTGAACTTGTTTTTTTTAGTTTAATGAGAAGTGTAGTAGCCTTCACTTTATTGATTGTACGAAGAAGTTTAGAAAAATAAATAGTATTAATATGTTCAAGACAGGGCCATTCCAAAATTCAGGAAAACAGTAATCAAATTGTGTAAAAATTAGGGTTTGTTAACCAAAATGACGAATTAATCGAGAGAATGTTTCACCCCCCCCATGATTATCTGGCTTGTCCCGGGGTGACACCCCGATTTACAGGGTTTTGTGTTGGCAAAATGTTGACTTTTCAGCAAAATCAGTACCAATTAGTTAAAATAGCTGTCGGTAAATAAACTAAATTTGGGTACTGCTTGCATCAGAAACTCTTACTTCCCCACTGCTAGTTTATGCAGTATAACTTAAAGTGCAGTATAACTGAACAATTTTGTAATGCTATCACCCCCCCACCCAAAATTTTGAATTGTGTCACCAAAAAGACCGGTTTTTCTGGAACACCACCCCCATTGTAATGGTTCTGGAATGCCATCGGCAGCCTATGGTATCAGTCTATGGTAATATTATCTACAGCAAAATAAAGATTAGCCGGTCATTATATAATTACTTGCGAAATAAAATAGTGTGGTAGAATAGAAATAAAATGATATTAACATTGATATATGCTCAAAAAATGAATAATCAGTCAAATGTATACATGAAAACAATGCCAATAGATAAATGTTATTTTAAGTGGGAGTGATGTGTAAAAAAGATGTGCTGGACCAGCGAAGTTAAAAAAATAAAGATACCATCAGATAAAACATATTATGGTTATCCAAATACTTAATTTTCAGTATTAATCTTTCTAATTATTAATAAATTTCACTCAATGAATGAATTATTCCAACTTCTCTTGCTGATGAAATATTAAATCTTTACCTAAATAGCCGAGTTATTTCTCATTGTTACTAGCATCACTATTATCATCTTATTATTGTACTGTGTTTTGCTGTATTTTGATTTTAACAAATAGTTACAAATATATTATAAAAAAATAAACAATTATTTCTCACATTGAAATTGTAAATAAAAGATGGATGGGCCTATGGCATGTGTACATTAAGTGAAAATTAGCAAAATCTGGTAAAGTGATCAGTGTGTAGAATCAATGTTGATCTTTTCAAATAAGTATACACTGCAGGCGCTAATTCTCCACTGTTAAAAACAAATCAGCAAATGTAAAATTTGGAACATATTAGGTAAAAAAATGTTCAATTTGATGGCACTATGAGATTTTATAAACATAACCGTCCACCGTCACCACAAAAAACTTAAAGTGGATATGTGAAAAAAAATTACTATCCAAAATGATGTTGTATAGATTGGACACACTAAGTTGATATTGTTTGACAATCATAATTGATAAAGATTTGACACAACATATAATGTGAAAAAACATTTAATTGCCCCATATGTATACTTTGATACCAATGTGGTACAACACAATTTCTTAAGGAATCCTTAATTCTGAAAATGTCTTTTGCTCCAGACTTCTTATTTCAACAATGTACATCATTGAATAGGCCAATCATTTGTTCTGGTTGTTTCTAATCAAAGAAGTTAAATGTAACTCTGGTTTGTGTGAATTGTGTATACCCCTCTGAATTACTCTCATTCTGACTCCCAAAAAATTCAAAGTGAATTTTTATCATCTGACACATGAATGCGTATTTCACAGTGTCTGTATCTAAGGGCAGTGTTGTAGTATTAATTTTCATGTGGAATGAAAGTGGAACAATTGAATATTTGAATATATAATACTGGAGTCAAATATGTTTGTAAGTGTAAATAAACCATTTATGTTTTGTCCATTATTGCATCAATTGCAGGCATGGCCGCCAATAACAAATAATGGATATTTTTCTTGGGTTTGGGGCATTTTTTTCCAAAAGGGGATTTCCCCCATATTCACCCATACCCCAAAAAAGGGGGGGCCGGAAATTTGGCAAATGGGATCGTTTTACCAAAATTTTAACCTTTGTCTTCACAAAAATCACAACCAACTTTTCACAAATTCTATTTAGGGCAGCTATTCACCCAAACTCCCAGGACAATACGGTTCTGAAACCAGAAAATGTTTAGTCGAGTAAAGTATATTTAAGGATACACCATTTGAAACCAGAAAAGGTCTAAGTCAGTGTAAGTATATTTAAAGTCTACACCATTAAAACCAGTGAAAATGGCTAAGTCCAGTAAAGTATATTTACAAGTATAAAATTGAAACCAGAAAATGCTAAGTCCAGTAAAGTATATTTAAGTTACACCAGTTGAAACCAGAAAATGCCTAAGCCAGTAAAGTATATTAAAGTGATACAATTTGAGCGCCAGGAAAATGTTTTAAGTCCAGTTAAAGTATATTTTAAAACATTTAAAAAACTAAGTTAAAAGAAAGTATAGTTTTAAAGTATGAAAATTTGCAATTTTCAAAAAAGTCCCATAAAGTATATTTAAAGTATGTGTAAAGTATGCTATTTTCTCCAACGATTATGACAAATAAGGATATTTAAAGTATACTGTATATACTTTATGCCCATAAAGTACATTAAGTATTGCAAAAAAAAAAGTAAGATAAAGTATACTTTATTTTGGTCCAGGGTTGCTATCATACCAACAAGAGGTATTGAATTCAAAATCCCCGGACCTCTGGCCTATTGGTAGGTACAACATTGAGATACATAGCTGGAGTACAGTTTTAAACCCTGGGTAATGGGCATTCTCATCTGAGATACAATAAGGAAACCAGAAAAAAATCTAAACGACATAAACTGCGATTTGAATTGGTCGGAGTGCCAAGTGTACCGAAAATATTAGGATTTTTCTTACGCCAAATGTCAATGAGATCAAAATCTTTCATAAATCATTGAACACGCTTTTGAGAGATTTAAAAGCTTATGGGCACGGCACCTTTTTTTTCTTAAAGTGACATCGAGCACAAGATTAAATTCACACCCCAAATAATAGATTCACAATCAAAGTTAATCAATTGCCTATGAATATTGTCAAAGAACAAAGGATCTCATATTAGGCCCATATACATTAATTAAAGTACTTTAAATTATCATTCAAATGAGATCCATAATCATAAAACGACCATCCACATCATATAAACTCTTCTTAATATGAATATTGTTTGTTTGCCGTTTTAAATAGAATACAAACAAACTTTGCTATTTTTTAGATGTCCATGCGAAAAATAAATATCATTACCCCAATCATCAATCCAGGTCTGAACAATATCAGGCCGTTGAGTGAGTTCTTGAAGAAGAAAAAATTCAGCATACTCTATCTTTAAACCTTAAGTAAAGACCTTATTAACGCTTAGTCTGATCCCTCAAACCACGGACATTTAATGACTAATAACCAATTGCATTTGATGTATTATCCATTTAAATCTTGAAGTAGTAAAAAAAATACACTGTCAAAGGTATAAATTTGGCTGACATATTGAAAATGCAAGCAACCTCTTGAAGTATTTACCAGATGTAACACTACAAGTATAAAAATATGGCTACTTGTATAATTATTTGGGGCTGACATTGTGAAAAATCAAGCACCACCCTTAAGTATTACCATATGTACACTACAAGTATAAAAATATGGCTACTTGTATCATCTTTGGCTGACCTATTGAAAACAATGCAACACCTCTTAAGTATACCAGATGTAACACTACAAGTAAAAAAATATTGCTACGTGTATAACTATTTGGGCTGACATTGACAAATACAAGCATCTCTTAAGTATTACCAGATGTAACACGTCACAAGCTATAGTATCGACCATATGCTCTATAATATAAACACACAGTTATGACCAATATAAAAAATCTACCACACCAATGATGACATTGTAATCATACAATTCAAAATTCTAATCTTTGTGCAAAGGTAGTTAGTAGCAATGTATAACATCAGGGGGTCATGATAGTATATCATGTAGCTTTCAAGCATAAACACTCAGCGGTTGTATAATACCAAACAAGTTGTCAAAATTTGGTATTTCCAAAAATGGCGGATAATTGTTGATCTTTGACACGACACACACACACAAATACAAATATTTTGAGGGCTCTTAAGTAAATAGTGTTTAGAAAACACTGATTTGCAAACAGAACAGATTCAAAATTGCAAACATTCATCGACGTCCAAAAATGGGAACCCCCATACACTGCAAGGTACAAATACCAATCGTTTACATGTACATCCCCATATCCAAAAATAGCACACATCCAGGGGTCCGTTCCCCAAACGTACTTACGACACTGGAGCTACATTATTACTAAGTAATGCGTAAACTTCCACTACTAAGTTAAGAATGCGCTTCCCGAAACTCGTACGGAGCTACCTGACAACTAAAAGTTACGATGAGATCTACGTCGATACTAATTGTGACTTAGTACACAACATTGTGTTTCACGCGTTCCCCAAACTGACACGTAACGCAGTTATGAACTAAGTCCGACCAAAAACAAAAAAAACAAAAAAGGTACGCACAAAACTACGTCTACTAGGAGTGAGACTTAACCCACAACGTAAGCATTAAGCAAGTTAGCAAACGATTCATTTAATGAGGAGGAAGAAATGGATCCCAAAATACAAATTCAAGCTTATACAAACCAATGGAGGAGGTTTTGAAGACTACAGGCTTACACCACATTTGATTAGGCCTACTATGTGACATATGGAACACCCTCTTAAAGGCACTGAAATAATAGGGTAGATTCCTAGAACGGTTAATTATGAAAACCCTGTGGAAAGTAAATAATAATATCATAATAATAATTAAAATATGACTCTCAAAATGGCACTAATCTTCTAAATTATTGCATACCTCTTAATAACGAAACTAGAAGTCTATTTATTCATGTTTTATACATAACTTGAAATTGGCATTCAAGCTTGTTAAACACATTGTTTTTTTTTAAATTTACTTAGTTTAAAAGTATGGTTTTTTAAAGTTAAAGATTTGTAATTTTTGGTGATTATATTTTTGTATCAGAATTTTCATCTGCAGTAGCCTAACATTGTGGGAATTTTGAGGATGGGTCAAGTTTTCAAATTGGATTTTAGTTTTTTTCGTACGGAAAATTATAACGCTTTTATGTAAAAACGTGTGCACAACACTGTTCGGACGCATCGTATTATTATCCAAATCTGTTTTTAATATCTCCTTCTTCTTATATAATCTTCTTCTTCTTCGTGATCTTCTTTTTCTTCTTCATGACATATGCTTTAACCAACTGGAAGACATTCAAACTAATAAACTGTTAAAAGAACTTTGCATATATACAGAGTGTGTCAAAAGGAACCCTATCCAAATATAGCAGCAAATTTTGGCTACTTAGTGAATACAGAGCTTTTTGGGGTAGATCGTGAAATATGAACTATTTGAAAAAAATGAGAGAAACGAAAATTAAGAGGTCCAATGTTGAGAATTTCCCCCAAAACGATGCAGAACCAAATACCTTTGCCCATCCCTTTTGTTTTACCTTGGATAGCTGTGATTATTTTAAGGTGTATTTAAAAAAAAAAAAGTTATGTTGTGGCAACTGTATAAAAAAAGAAACCGATTTAATCTTCACTTTTAAAATATTTGAAACGTCATCAACTTATATTTCACTTCGTTAAATCTCCAGGAGCATGTCAAACTACTCTTTCTAAACTTGAGCAATGCATAACAGATTTGAGCAACTAGATGTCAGACAATAAGTTAAAGCTTAATCCAACCAAAACTGAATTTTTCATAGCTGGGACTTACCAAGGACTGAATAAACTCCCACCATCTATTGTTCTCAAACTTGGTGAAACTGAAATAGAACCATCTACAACAGTAAGAAATCTCGGCATCATGTTCGATGCACACATGTCTATGACTTCTCACATCAATTACCTTATTTCATCTGTGAACTATCATCTCCGTAACATTCGCCGAATAATAGTATTCAGGACACAAAACATAATGTCATTCGTTCTTTCATCTTAGCACGTTTGGACTATGGTAACACGCTTCTCTATGGCGCAAAGTCAAAAGACATAGATCGCTTACAAGCCTTGCAAAATAAAGCCATCAAACTTATTTTCCCTGCAAAAAGACTTGACAGTCCTGAGCCACTCATGGACAAACTTCATTGGCTCCCCATTCGGCAACGCATCAAATTCAAAATATGTATGTATGTATGTATGTTTATAAATGTATTCATGGCAATGCGCTTCAGTATCTTTCAGATTTCATCTCTTACCGTCCGATACCAGAAACTGGACCAAAAACTAGATCATCTAATGACACTTCACTTCTTGAGCCTCATGTTGGCCATAATAACATTGGGGATAAATCATTTTATGTTACTGCACCCCTCCTGTGGAATGCCCTCCCAAGAAACATCCGGGAGGCTCCGTCACTGTGTTCTTTCAAAAAGATGTTGAAGTCTTACTTGTACCCAAATTATTGAGTGGTTTGTGTATTAATTTGGAAAAGGAAAAAAGAAATGAAATAAGACAAAGAGAGATGGAATGGCAAATTGAACCGAAAAGGAATTGGAAAAGGAAAAGTTGCAAAATGAGATGAAACAAAAAGACTTGAAGCTACATTTAAATTAGAAAAAATTGAAACAACAGGCTATCTCGTACACACTCTTCCAAACCCTCTGGTTTTGATGCGGCGAAATATTCAACCTGGTTCCAAAATTGCAGGAAAGAATTAAAAATACTTCTTACACTTTGAGAAAATGCAAATAGCTTGAAATGGCCCCAGGAATTTTGGACCCCCTTGTTGCTACAGTCAGTGGTTATTGGTAAAGCCCGAGAAATATTCGGCCATGTCATTAGGACCAGATGTAGTGATTATAATGAGGTTAAGCAGGCAGTGCTTCAAAGGCTATGATTGGTACGCAGGGCATATAACACAAACAGGTTTTGGTCAAAAAAAGGATGACCAGACCACGTTGAATTTGCCCGTGTAAAGGAACAAAGTTTGATCGCTGCTTCTCTCAAAAGAAGTCGCGGCAAATTTGGCACCTTAGGGAGTTGAGGTTAGTTGAAGAATTCAAACGTGTCCTAACCATCCAGATATAAATACCATCTGGAAAAACCAAATGACTTTTGCGTGAAGCAAGCGTCAAAGGCCGATGAATTATGCATTGACACACAAATTACGTCATACTAGTAGGCCTAGCCAGAATTTACTAGGTCAAACAAATACAACAATAAGTCGGGTTCAACAAGCATCTCATGGTAGCACTCGGGAGGGGAATCCCAGTCAGGTTCCCATAAAAGGGGAGTAAAGAAAGTGTATGGTGCTAAGCAAAAGCATGGGATGGGACCCAACTCACAGTTCACATGCAATCACTGAAGAAGCCGAACATACAGGTGTTGGGAGAAACATGGCTATCCACCCAAAATGGAGAGAGCCAAAAGTAGTCAAAACATAGGTTTGGGGGGGGGCAGGTTTTTTTTAATTTTTGATCAAAAATTCATTCTTCTGTTCAGAAACAAGAAATCCCACAAATGGAATTGACACCGGGAAAAGTCATGGATGACTTTAGGCCTTTTGTTTTGGAGGGATTTGTGTCACTTTCGGTAGGTTATGTGAGATCCAAAACCCATTAGATCTGCGGGACTCGTGCTGCGCGCAGTCCATATATTGGAAGATTCACTTCCCTTTGATATTGAGAGTTCCACAGGAATAGTGCATTGATTCAGGGATAGGTATGGATTGTTTAAGTGTCCTCCTCTTCACAAAATGAATTTGAAATAACTTGGTTCTGGACTTGTCACAATTGGTGTTAGATAAGAACTCCCCAGAAAAGGGGTATCCATGTTGTTTAGGGAATGATGGTGCAGGGGAAAGTAATCCCAGATCCCATAGTTTCCCAGGTGCCTGTACAGTGGATAAATTTGATGAGGAAATAGACAGTTTCCCAGCATGTTGCAGTAACTCGTCAATGATCTCAGAAAAGCCTCACAGGAAAACGGACAAGGATGATGAGTCAAAATACTCAGACATATAGGAGAGCGGTCGAGATGACTTGGTCCCAAATTTAGAGGATCCTTTTCTCTCAATTAGAGATTAGGGAGGTCATCTTCCCCGTCGGGGAACTAATATCCCTGTTGTGAAAAATCCCACCCCCTGGAGCAAAACAAGTGACAAGCTGGTAAACAATGAAAATCCAGCCGCTATCATTGAGTTAGGGACTGTAAAGGAAACGCTTTAAGCCATGACAAGCTGGTACATGAGCCAGGCACACGACCCAGCACTTAGGAAGTTAGGTGAAAGGGCATTGTCGCAACAGGAACCGAGTCAATTCCCTGTATGTTTCTACAAGCAAAATGGTGTCCTCATGAGAAAATGGCGGCCACCCGATGCACTTGTAGATGAGGAATTGAAGGTTTCGTGCATCAAATTGTAGTGAACCCAAAGGTATACATAGGGAAGTGATATACATAGCCCATGATAGTCCTGGAGGACACTTGGTGTGAGAAAAACACATGACAGAATTAGGAGTCATTTTTGGTGGCCTACACTCAGAAAAGATGTCTGAGTTTGGTAAGACTTGTTCACCCGGTCAAATGGTGGGCAGCCCATCGAAAATTCCTACTGCGCCCTTGCAACCAATACCAGATTTTGATGAGCCATTTAGTAGATTCTTAGTAGATTGCGTAGGACCACTTCCAAGACCAAGTCAGGAAATCAGTATTTACTGACCTTCATGTTTGGCTTCCACACGATTCCCTGAGGCTATACCCTTGAGAAATATTAGGGCACAGATTATAGCGAAAGCTCTAACAAAGTTTTTCACCCTAGTAGTCCCTTCCAAAATCAATTCAGTCTGATCAAGGATCAAATTTCATGTCAGGTTTGTTTCAACAAGTCATGGATCAGTTGGCCTTTCCCAGTATAGTTCTTAAGCATACCACCCAGAATCCCAGGGTCCCTAGAAGGTACCACCAACATGAAACATGATCAAAACCTATTGTTTTGAATTTGAGAGGGAGTGGGAATGAGAGAGTTCATCTCCTGTTATTTGCCTACAGGGAGCTGTACAAGAGTCGTTAGTATTCGTCCATTTTATTGTGTTTTGTCACAAACGTACGGGGACATTGAAACTACTGAAGAAAAGTGGTTGTGTGAAAAATCCTGATGTGAATTTGTTAGACTATGTGTCTCAATTCAGAAACAGGCCTCCAAGACACTGAAATTTCCAACCAAAATCTCAAACAGAGCCAGGCAAATGAAAACATGGTATACAAAATTGCAGGACAGAGTAGTCAACCAGAGACAAAGTTTTGGCACTTTGTCCAATACAAGGGGCATCCTTTGCAACCAAGTATTCTGGACCATAAGAGATTGAGAACAAAGTGGGAGACTGACTATGTGATCAAAACACAGGTAGACGTAAAGTCGACAATTATGTCAATAATAAAAAAATGCTCAAGAGTAGAATTAACGCGATGATAATGTTAAGCCTGCGTGTGTGGTTTTCCAGAGTTAGTGATGAGTGTACAAAGAATGACACCCAGATTCTGGTACCTGAACAGACAGCACTGTAAACAGAGAAAATGATTATGGGGTCAAATTGCAAAATTCCTGACATACTTGGCAATTTAGACAAGAAATTAGGTCCCAGGTGAATTGAAAAGATTAAGTCATGCGTGGGAAAACATATTTCCTGATGTACCAAGTGAGACACATGGCATAACCCATGACATAGATGTAGGGGACTCCGAGCCTGTAAAGCAACATCTTATAGGGTGATCCAATCAATTGCCCTACTATCAGGAATGAGGTGAAATACAGTTTAGACAATGGAATAGTAGAGCAAAGCAGTAGTGAATGGAGTTCCCCCTGTCTTCGGTTTCCCAAAAATGATGGTTCATTTCGTTTGTCACAGATTTCGAAAAGTCAACATCTGTTCCAAAACCGACTCATATCCGCTCCCACGGATTGATGATTGCATATATAGAGTTGGAAATGCCAATTTGTTAGCAAATTTTGTTTGTTGAAGGGTATTGGCAAGTTCACCTCACTGACCGTGCCAAAGAAAATTTCAGCCTTTTGTACGCCGACGATGGGCCTATACCAATGCAAACGAATGGCATTTGGTCTCAAAAATTCTCGCAAACATTTCAGAGATTAGTGAACAGTATTTGCAGACATAGAAAATTGTTGAAGCCTATTTTGATGATCCCTTGTGTACAGTGAAAACATGGAGGAACACCTGAGAGAGCTTCCATCAACTTGTTGAGAGATTATCTCAGCATGTTTAAACTGTGAATCTGGTGAACAGTGAATTTTGCCATGCAAAGTGTCACATACTTAGGGCAGGTTGTAGGACAAGGGCAATAGGCCAATCACTGCAAAAGTTGAAGCCATTGAGAAATTGCCCCCCACCACAGAGCAAGAGAGATTCTCTGAGATTCTTAGGTATGGTCGGGAATACAGAAATACTGTCCAAATTTTCTCTAAATGCTGTCCACTGAACCAACCTTCTCAAAAAACGCAAAAGTTGTCTGGTCAGAGCAATGCCAAATAGCGGTTTGAGAAAATCAAGTATATTTTGATGATGCGCCAGTTTTGATTGCGCCAGACTTTCCAGAAACAATTCAATTTGGCAGTTAATGCCAGTGATGTAGGCTGTGGTGGAGTTCTCATGCAAGCAGTGGAATGATGTAGAACATCCTGTATGTTATTACTCTAAGAAGTTGACAAACATCAGAAAAACCTACTCACTCAATTGAGAAGGAATGTCTTGCATTGCTAATTGTCCAATTGCAAATTTTTGAAGTGTACTTGAGTACAACAGTGCACCCAGTTCTAAGTGCACACGGATCACACTCCGTTGACTTTCATCCACAGGAAAAACAATCAGAGAACTGTCAGGTGAGTTAATCTACAAGAATCAATCTGTACATAGACATATCAAAGAAAGGATAATGTCTTGGCAGATGCTATGTCCAGAGCTGCCCTAACTTTTTGTTCAGAAAATTTACTAATTTACAAAATTTACAAATGTAATAGAGACTGAAGGCAGCAAATGCAAGAACATTATAATCAAAGTGTAAAATTTGCCTGTGAAAACTGTTGTAAAATTAACCACATGGTTAAAGGTATAAAGCCAGATGGTTGGAAAATTTTCTTTCATTCAAATTTCCCTTTTAAGGGTGAGATGTGTTAATAGCCTCCATTTTTCTGATTCAACTTTTAAACTAATTATTTTTTCTCAATTTATTTGCGAAAGATTTCTCACGGGAAAGTATTTGTTTACTATAAAAGATAGAAAAGGGGATTCCCTAGAGTTGTTTATGCAGGATGCACCTGTTAGATGATGGCCACAATAAGAAGGGGGAATTCCCCAAGATGGAAACTTAGTAACTGATTCACTTGTTTATGTCTTTAAAAGACAAAACATTGGCAAGATCTGGGAATTCCCCAAAGAGTTATATATCTGAAGTGATGTAATTCGGTGATGCAATTCCGATTGGTCAGCTAGTGTAAGATTATGTTTATGCATGGGGATGATGTAATGATATTGGTTGAAAGGAATCTATCTGTGAGTAGTTAAATACTGCTCACTGGAGGCTCTCTGCCAGCATCCTAGAACAAGTAGCTAGAAGTTCTAGCTATGTTTTAATCTTCAATGAAGAGCAGACCTGTACTTGGTTCCAGGATTATTTATATTTATAATTCCATGTGAAGCAGAGGCGTTCATTATTCTACG
Organism: Ophioderma brevispina; assembly: GCA_023653785.1. NCBI lineage: Eukaryota > Metazoa > Echinodermata > Ophiuroidea > Amphilepidida > Ophiodermatidae > Ophioderma > Ophioderma brevispina. Next base: position 49,771 of record JAMKCH010007026.1, read on the forward strand.
GTCGTCTTTGAAGCCAAGGTTGCTGGGAATCAAAATAGGATTCCAAATTGTGACAGATAGAAATCGTGGTGATAATGTTGGACTGATATACTGTGGTTTATTAACCCCCCCCCCCGTGAGGACTTAATTTAACCTTGTCGTCTCGTCTTGAACTGCTGGACAAAAGTTTACTTCATGACCAAGAAGATTCCATGGAATATTACCTTAGGACTTTATAATTGTGACTTTGCTGCTGTCATTTTGAAGTCTTCGCTGTGGACATAATCATCCCGTTGAACTGCCACGCTTCTTGTGGAGCATAACTGACATTCTTGCTGGACAATAAGTATTTACTATTGTTTTATTGTTGTAATTTTGATTTATGTAATTTTGTTTGGACATACCAAATTCTTGACCTAAAACCAATCAAAGATCATAAAACTGTTTATATTATCTAAAATTTAGATCACTTTGTGCAGCCAGGCTCTTTATTTGTGTTTGAAAGGCATTTCTGACCTTATGCGCCCCCGAGACGTCATACAATGATGTAGGTACCTGTACTTTTAACTAAACCTGCAAAAATCTTGAATTTTATGATTTTCGATTTTCTGATTTAGCAATCCACTGATAGTGCCTTTAAATAACTATACGTATCAAAAATTAGGTAGCCTATATCAATGGCGGATCCAAGGAGCCAAGGGCGTCGGCCCTCCCCCAACTCGCCAAAAAAAAATCATGCACATTTACATAGGAAATAAAGTCGGTACGCCCATAAAAATTTACCAATTTTCCGCGCTACGGCGGTTGAAGGTGCAACAGGAGATTTCGCAGAACAGCATTTCCCCCTAAATATATGACATTCTGACTTCTGCACTGTGTGCTTCTATCAAATATACCCATGTGAAATGATAAGCTGAGAATCATTTCTTGTGGTGACAAAATGTGAACTTTCAATTTAGAGGAGCAAATATTAAAAGTTTTATATTGAAGTTAACAATCGAATCGGCCTTTGTTTTTCACTTTAAGGTAAGAAATCTAACTGGAGGTCTTAATCTATATGAAATCACTACTCTCACACAAGATATGGATCCCCACAAAGTTTCTCTCGTTGCATTGTAAGGGTGTTTAGACCCCCATTTCAGTGCAGGCCTATCTTGGTTTGAAGCTCTATATCTCTGGAATGGGTGTCCTACCTACCGAATCAGTATATTTTGGGCGAGATCGTGATATAAGCAGCAGATTGTGTACACTTATTACATTGGATCACGTAGAAGAATTCTAAAAGGGTGCGGACTAGGTGTATCAGGGGGCATGTTCGGTTAAGGTTCACATATATTATACCTGCTAAGACTTTCACAATACTGTAATTGTGTCCATTTGTTCGTCAGATTTATGCTGATTTAAAACTATAGTTTTCTCTATCTGAGTTCAGGCTTTAAAGGTCCCAGAATCAATAGATTGATGTGGGTTTTTGTCAAGTCTACAAGGAGCGACCAGAAAGCCTCAATATTTGGGTTATTGATGACATCATTTGTGGTGCCATTGATTTTTTCAAGAGTAAATAAAAATTCCGGCGACTGGTTGAATCTATTCATGACACTGCTGAAATCAATAGTTTTACTAATATGTCACTGGTAGTGTGTTGTTTTTCTGCCCTGTTTATTGGAATGGATGTCCCTAAGATTTGGAGTAGGTTATCATCTCACTTCCTGTGACCTTTTTGGCCACAAACTCAGTCACCACGAGCAATTTAAACTGCTAAGAAACTATTCGTGATCTGAAACTAAGAGACTTAATTGATTCCACGCGTGAGACCTCGGTATGTACTTTTCAAGACTAAAGAAACATAGGGGCGACCTGCAACCGTTCCGCTCTAAAAATGTAACATGGAAGTTAACATTACACAAAATGTTAGTCATTGAGAGTTAATTTCTAATAAGCCAAACGACATGATGTCATCTTCATAAGATCCATTCTCCCTTTTGAGCTTTTGCATCATGTTTCTGACACCCGAATTTGAATGCACGAAGCTCATATTAAAGTTGTACCTGCAGTTTTCAAAAAATCATGAGCGTAGTCTAAGTCCCGTGAGTCCGTTGATAAAAAACACAGAACGAGTGAAATTTATCGCTGTTTTACTTTTTGGAAATAAAGTTGGAAATATATCTGTTTTTGTTACCTACTTGCAATGCTTAATTCACCTCGATGTATAAGCTGTCAGAGAGTGTGACATACTTACGTGATATCAATCTCTAAATCAATTGTTCACTCACACAACTGCCAAAGGGTGTATACAGGGTCATATCCCTGTATTTGTTGAAAAGATAACATCGTCTCTAAATTATATATTTCAAATGCTCTACTGAGCGTTCCGTTGTTTGCTCCAAACACCTTAGACCGTAATTGTTCAAAAAGTCGTAACATGCATTATTCGGATTACAGCAGATTAAACAACTACAATATGCACGTACTTCGTCACTAGGGACATCTAACTAAACTATCGGTATACGGTTGTTGAAAAATCAATCCATTAAAATCCTCCAAGGCGTGCCTAAATCATCTAACAAAATGTATGTCTAAGTCCTCATGCCAGCAATGAAATACACGGAATCAACATCGTAGAACCTCTTTTACACTGCCCCACGCGTGTGGAATACACCCACTGTTATCAAAAAAGTTTTAAAGATATTCATGTTGCTTCGCGTAACTTACTATGTTCTCAACATTTCTTTCACAGTGGAGGACTTCAACTGTGTTTTATATATAGGGTTTCTTTCTTCTTTTAGTCCAGCAGTAGAACCATAGACACGAAATGTTTTAATGTTTTCTAGGCAACATTGGCCTCGCTGATTCTAAATTTTGATGATGCAACTTTTGCATCTTTGCACCCTATGGTGAAACTTACCCTTTTGTTGGTTATTTGCCATTTTCTCCATGGCGAAACAATTCATCAAATTATTTATACGGAGTTAAGGAGTTACGTATTATTACTTTAATCCATATGCAGCATCTCTTGAGTGTTTTCAAGTTCAAGAAGTACACACACTGGCCAAAAGTATTGCAACATGCAGAAAAATAAATTCATAATCACCAATTGATTTCAAATTATACCATGGATTCTTTACCACACAATACGTATTAAATTCCAAAGTTGTGTTTTTCATACAGATGTTATTCCACAGAATCCGAGAGGGTGAACAAACGTTTGATTTGATTGTTATGTTTCCTAAGTATGGCTGATTAAAGGAACTGGAAACGGTAACTTGCCGATTGCACTCCAGAAGGAATACAGGCACAGAAACAAAAGAAATGGCTATAAAACAGCCGCTTAATGAATTGGACGGGTTCATTAGGGTTTACTTAAATGTTTATGGGAGAAAATTAGAGTGGTTATGTGGACCGGAAATGAGATGAAGTCAATGGAACACAGTGCTCTTCAAAAAATTCGAGAAATTCAGAGACACCGAAATGCAATTCGAATGATAAATCACGTGGTTTACGTAAATCATGTCTAATTACGCGTTCACATTGACTGACAAACAGCAAAATGTCTACGGTGCGATTAAAAAATTGGTTTTAAAGTTATCACGTGACCTCTTTCTTGCGATTAAATTTCTGGAGTCCAACGGTGATGAACGTGCTCCAATCTTTTATTGACATTATCTCATTTCCGGTCCATACAACCACTCCGATTTTCGCCCTAAACATTTACAATAGACCTTGACAATCCCGTAAAATTCATTTAGCGACTATATTGCAGCCTTTTTTTACCTTCCTGTGCCCGTATTTCTGCTGGAGTACGATCGGCAAGTTATCAATAACCAGCTCCTTTAACCCGCCATATTTAGCGCTAATGACAATCAAATTGAACGTTTTTTGCACTACTTGATTCTGGGAAACCGCATCTGTTTGAAAATCCCAACTTTTGACACTAATTACATAATGTGTAGTCAGAAACTCCTGGCACAATTTTAAATCAATTTTTAATATAAATTGCTTTTCTGCATGTTGCAATACTTTTGGCCAGTGTGTGTACGTATTTTCAAAAAAATTTGTACGCATTTTTATATTAGTTGGACGCCAATTGGTGGACACCAATGGAGGAAACAAGTAGACAAGAAATGCATTTATGCAGTGAGAAATGTCTTTTAAATGATTTTAAAATAACATATTTTCTTGTTGTTACGTAGGAAAGGCTATCGCCAATATACCTTATAGACTACGGGCTACCATGACCCCCTGCACCCCCGGGGATTTTTTGAGACAACCATTTTTGTGAAGCTTATACCATAAGCAATTGAATTCAGGTTGTCTGCAAAAATCCCCACCCTGGATTAAACGGTGAGGGCGCTTTTTCAAAATGGCTGCCAAAATGCAACCACCCCCCTTCGGGAGAGAAGTACCAACATGCCTAGCACAACACAGAAACATCACAGGCACTTGATTTTGGTACCAATAGATAGCTATGGCACCAAATTAGTACCAACATGCCTAGAATTACGTTAAAATGCCGTCATACTCATAAAGTTCGCATGTTAGCAAAATTGACAATTTCCATAGACACACATAGGGGAAAATTCAATTTTTCGCCAAAAATGTTAGGAATATACTCGATGAACTCTACTTGATGACTAGTTTTATCAAATGAGAGCATTTTAGTGATATAATAATGTTTTTGAGTCGCTAAAATTGCGAAATATCAATTTTCCACCCTATATTATTTCATACTTTCCTTAACATATGACGTCATAGTGACGTCATAATGGGGATGTTGGCACTTATTTTGATACCAATGGAAAGAAGAAACTCTAAGCTACCCTGTGGTACCAAATTTACAGGAATCGGATGTTCAGTAACGAAAATCACAGGGGGGGTCGGGAGTTTGTTACAAAAATGGCTAAGGTAGACGAGGGTTAAGTCAAAACGTGACAAGTACTTTAGTATATCGATGCCTTCCTAAGCCTTGGAAGATCGACTGATGTGCCAGAGCATTCGTATGAGAGATTTGTTGAGGATGCACATCCAGAGAGCCAATTATCAAGCCCTGATTTGGTTCCAGGCAGATGTGGCAGTGCCAGAAATTCCTCCACCAGATGATCATGGTTGGAATTTAAATGATGGTGCACAAGATACAAGTGGCCATCAGGAGAGTTGATGCCACAAGAGTTGTGTGACATAATAGTAGAGGAAGACTAATCTGATACAGAAGAATACAATTAAGACATGACTCAAGAAGAGGAGGAGGAAAGAGAAAATCAATTTCTGAATCAAAGGAGCTGCATTTAAGCTCGTATACCAAGGAAACAGCATTGCTTAAAAGATCGCCAATTGAACAATACTAATGATTATTAAAATTAGAAATTCTTCTTATCGTATCCAAACACAATGGTTCTCAAATGTGATCTAGCCAGAGGTGGGTACAATGTCTGGCTGCTTCACTGAATTCTGCATTGTCTGTGCATTGTTGCACCAACATTGGGCAGACCAAGTGTCCTGATCTGCTTCCAGGTAGACTCACTTCTGCAAGGAAACCTTTGATCAGCCGATTCTGGATCTCAATCAGCTGAGACACCACCTCAGCCCATGAGAAGCCAGCCTCAGGCGGAAGACGCCTAAAATTATCATCGCACCGGTCTCAATCTCAATTACAAATTAGATGCCACTTGGTAGACAGCAAGTCTTTCTTTCCACAAGCCATGCCCCACAACCTCCTAGAGACTATTTCAAAGTACCGGGCTTGCCTAAGAAACTACCCCCGGACCTAAGGCGGTCAGCAGGCCGGCCTCTGTCCAAACACAGGGCGCTCCATAACCAGGATACTTGGCAGCTATGCTCCTGAAGGCTACGCTGCTGGATGTATAAGTTGTCCACTGGAGCTGGCCTAAGACACCCCGCGACAAGTCGGTTAGGAGGCATCCAACGAGGGTCAAGCTTCTGGGCTGACCCCTTCCAAGATTCAGGCCGCAGTACTCCACACATGAGCAGACAGGGCAAGCGCTGTCGATCTCAGGGCATGCGGGCTACAGGGTTAATGGGGGGGAAAGCCCCTGTGGGGTTCAGGGGCAGAGGACCCCGGAAGCTCTTGAGTTTCACATGTACAAGTGCTTTCGGAGAGGGGTTATGTCCTTATCTTGAAGCAGATGAACTATGCTGAACGTTGCGGGGGTCCAGGGGCGGAGCCTCAGAAGATCTTGGGTTTTTGCATGTTTCAGCGCACCGGAGAGCTCTCGGTTATTTCACAATCATGACGCAGATGAACCATGCTGCCCCTGGCGGGTCCAGGGTTCGGCGCCCGTGGAAGCTCTTGAGTTAAATAGCATGTTTGAGTGCCTTCGGACTTTTCGGAGAGATCTCAGTTATTTCATTATCTTGAAGCAGATGAACTATACTGCCTGTTACAATAACAATAAAAATCACAACAACAGTATTTTTTTTCTTTTTATTTTTCCGAAACATTTCAGCGCCCCCTGAGGTGGTGTCCGGGGCATGTGCCCCCTCCCCTTACCCCTCCCTAACTACGCCACTGCTTCCGATGTGGGTCTTATAAGAGATTGCAGTCCAAGGTGACTCCTAAGTAAACAGGATTATCACAGTGCTCCAGGGGCGCTCCAGATCAGGTCACTCAAAGGTGACGCCTGGCACGGCCGCGCAGACGGAAAGCATACACCTGTGCCCCAGATGGACTTGCGCGCTGATGGTTCTCCTCACAATAAGGGGGGATCCCATCTAAAGGCCCTTTGAGTCTCCCTTTGACATCTGCATCCTGTGCACCAATCCCACACTCTCAGGCCGGTTGCCGGCACAGATACTAGATGCCGAACAGGAGAGGCATGAGCACGCTCCCCCGGGTTTTCCATCCCTGAGCCCACATAGACCACAACCAAGCACCTGTGTGTTGAAGTATGTTAGTAATTTCTTAACAACAACTTATGTGGACGCGTTTGGTTGCGTCACTACGCGTACACTCCTTGCCTGAAGCTCTCGCAAGCAGGCAGAGTAAGAAGCTTGTTGCTCACTTAGTAACCATCCGTCAACACATCAAAACTCAAGAAATCATGGTTATGCGGTTTCAAGGTGATCAGTGATTAAGGAGGCTGTGGTTGTGGTCTAGTGTATAGTAAGTCATAGACCATTTTTACATAAAGTGCCCTCTATATACACACTTGAAAGGCTAACTACTTCATTTTTAAGTGTTTACCTCAAACTAATCCACAGGTGCATGACAAAGTATATAATTAGGTGACACCGGCATGTTGCCTTTAAAGAGGCATTAAGTGTCTAAATACACAGTGTTTCATTGTTTTGGTGGCCATTTTGAAATATGACGCCCTCTAGAGGCAGGTTTAGCATGCCAAAAGGTGGTCAACTATTCCTTGGTGTGTTTTGGTGCGACTAAGTAGTCACATAGTGCATGAATTTGGATAAAAAAGTAAGATATATGTCAAAAAAGGCATTAAGTGAATATTGGCCGCCATTTTGAAAAAAAGCGCCCTCACACTTTAACCCAGGATGGGGATTTTTGCAGACAACGTGATTTTTTTATAGCTATATGTATAAGGTTTCCAAAAGTAGTGGTCTCCAAAAATCCCCGGGGGGTGCAGGGTTTCGGTTATGGGCTCATGACCTATTAATTTCATAATAATGTTCATCGTAAGCAAACAAATTTATCCGCAATATAAATTGTTTGCCGCGATTTGGTAGGGTATTTATTACTCGTGTCATTGTTATGTTGATGTCATCGCGGGTAGCTTTGTTGGCATTAAGCCAATCAGGTTATCGGTTGGAAGGTCATCGGGTTTTTCCCTCAGTGCATCGTCACAACTTATCTGCTTTGGTTGCCTGTGGATCGGTTTGGTCATTGTCTAGACGTCACTTACAAGCTCCATAACAAAGGGCTATGTAACATCTTCCTGTTTCTTCATTTAAGTAATAAATGGTCATTGGGATGGAGGAATACTCTAAGCGTTGCTTTTTCCAGAGAGCATGCCCCTGAAGTTTCTCAGACTTTTCTCATTTTTTCTTGATACAAGTGTATTTTGGGGATAAAAAACACATTGCGTACACGCCTGGACCCATGGGAGCTATGATTAAAACGCGTGGTAAAATTGATAGCTGCTTTATGCATATCATGTGCATATTTACACCGCTAATTGTATTGTTCGTATTTTTTTAAATTATTTTTTTTACCTTCTTCTTGGAAGTTCTGGACCCTTTTCATGACGATTTCTGTGTAAAGCCGGTGTGGCAGGAGATATAGCCCCCTGTAGTCATAGTCCGGAGACACTAAGTTCTGGTTTTAATAGTCCGAGGAATGTGCAAAGCTAGGAACTACAGTCCCCCGGACTATGATTTATAGGAATGTTAGTCCTACAAGTGGGAATGAAAGTCCGAAGAGGACTATCAGGCCTTAGGAATAAATATCCAAGTCCGACATGGACTACCAGTCCTTAGGAATTAGTGTCCATTTCCGAAGTAGGGACTATTAGTCTCTAGGGATTAATGACCTATCAGGGGTGGACTATCGCTCCTTAGGGATTAGGGTCCAATTCCGACATGGCCTATAGACCTTAGGAATTATTGTTTAAGTCCGAAGGTAGGCAGACTCCTAGTTACTGGGAATTAATGCCTGTCAGGGGTGGACTATCGCTCCTTAGGGATTAGGGTCCAATTCCGACCTGGACTATAGACCTTA